>PVKP010000320.1:196978-214929 GCA_004027715.1 Plecturocebus donacophilus | reverse complement strand
TTCTTTTAGCTCACAGAAGTTTCTTATTATCCCCCTTCTGAAGCCTGATTCTGTGAGTTCATCACACTCATCCTCCGTCAAGCCTTGTTCTCTTGCTGATGAGGAGCTGTGATCCCCTGTAGGAGGAGAGGCATTCTGATTTTGGGTGTTCTCAGCCTTTTTGCACTGGTTCCTTCCCATTTTTGTGGATTTATCCACCTGTCGTCTTTGTAATTGCCGACTTTCAGATTGGGTCTCTGAGTGGATGTCCAGCTTGTTGGTTATGAAGTTTTTTCTGTTTCTTAGTTTTCCTTTGGCGGACGCCCCTTCCCCACAGAGCTGGGCCTTCCCGGGTTCAGCTGTGCTTGCTCTCAGTCCTCAGCACTTCCAATTGCTGTTCTCCTTGTGGGGATGGGACCAGGGGTGCCCGACTAAAAGGGCATCCAGTCCCGAATACTCCGCACCGAGAAGCGCTGTGCCGGGGCGCCGGCAAAACAGCCACGCCAGCCAAAAGAGTTGTGCTGGCGACCCGTGTAGCTCTTTCGCCAGGAATCTCCCAGTTTGTGGGCATCAAAAATTCGTCTGAAATTGTGGCGTCCACTCACTCTCTGCACTTTCACTGGGAGCTACAATCCTGAGCTGCTGCTAAGTGGCCATCTTGGATCTCTCTCTCCCAGATAATTTTTTATATTTTTAGTAGAGACGGGATTTCACTATGTTGGCCAGGCTGGTCTCAAACTCCTGACCTCGTGACCCGCCTGCCTTGGCCTCCCAAAGTGCTGGGATTATAGGTGGGAGCTACTGTACCTGGCCATCCTTAAAACATTTTAAAAGATTTTTTAAAATGGCACACTGACTACACTCACCAAAATTTATTGTGCATTTAAAAATAGCAAAGTCTAACTGGCTTGTTTATAACTCAAAGGATAAATGCTGGAGGCGATGGACAGCTCATTTACCCTGATGTGATTATTACACCTGTATCAAAGTATCTACCCCATAAATATGTAAACCTATGTACCTACACAAATTAAAAATTAAAAAAATATATAATAAAATGGCATACTGGTATGGGGTGGCTCCATTATAACCTTATGGGACCAGCTGTCATTTGTCGTTGGAGATGTCATTATTTGACTCATGAATATACTTACTACTGGTTTAAGAAGCGAAGCTCTGATTTAAAAGTATTAAGTATGGTGGTGTGGTTTTGGGTAACCCTCATCAGTTTAATGGTTGAAATTCACTAGGTTAAATCAAAATAACTGTTAAGTACGTTCAGAGAAAACCTACTTTAGAATTACCTAGCAGATTCCTGACTCCACCATTGCTGAGCAAAAATCTCTGAAGGATGGAACCTAGGAATCTATATTTTGACAAGCTCCCTCACATGGTAATTGAAATGTATGCCAAAATCTTAATAGCTTGTCTTGGAAAGCTGGCTGCATTTATGGAGATCAATGAGTGTAAGGACAAAATCACAAGATGTTAGAACTGGAAGGACTGCACATGATAAGATTCTGCCCACCCCTACCACAGGCCTCTGATTGGAGAGACTGAAGACACTGAAGGGCAATTCTTGCCAAGCATCCATAGTAAGAGCTCTGGTGTCTGAGCCAAGACTCATCCAGTCTCTTGACTTGTAGCCCAGGGCTGTGGTCACTCTTGCACTTTCAGTTTGGAACATGGGGCAATAGTCCTTCCTAACTATGGTGTCCAGACCTTAGAAAGTAAAAATATAGGGTACACCTAGTTAAATTTGAATTTTAGAGAAATCAAATATTTAGTATAAATATGCCCCAAATATTGCATGGGACATATTTAGTCCATAATATTACAGTTTATCTGAAATTTAGATTTAGTGGAGTGTCCTGAATTGCTGTTTGCTAAATCTGGCAACCATATTCTCACCCCACCTTACCCCCCTTTTTTTGGCACCTGGCAGGTTCAAGAATTGCCCCAAAGAAATGAAAAATAATTATGCATTTGTGGTACTGTTACTTGATTTAATCTGTTAAACAATCTTGTGAGCTAGCTGCCATGGACTCCATTTATGGTTCAGGAAAATGAGAGATTAAGTCTGACTCCTGGGATCATCTCTGTAAGCTGTCTTTTTGCCTCCTCATGAACCTAGTTGCTTGGTTCTCATTGATGTGTGGCCCAGGTAATGCCTATCAAGTTGTAAGCTGCATGAAAGATTGCTCAGTTTTGACTCATCTGCCCTTGGCCTTATGAGTTTCTTAATTGATGGTAGCTGTTGGTTAGTACATCCAAGAATGGACTCCAAAGACCATGCTGTTAGCTGCTGTGCTAATCTATCTCTTAACCCAGTGGCATAGTAAATTGTTGGTAGGGTGGCTTTGGGGTAGGGGTCCAGAACCCCTCTACATTCTCTAAAGGGGTGTGTGTGCTGGTGCCTTGAGAGCTTCCTTGTGCAGGGATGGGGAGTCTGCAGATGGGGCAGTACCCTTGCTGCTGAGCCTGTCCTGTCTCCATGTTCATGGCTTCCAAGGGCACAACTCTTTCCCAGTTGGGGTGTAGCATGTAGGCTGGCCTGAACTCAGCAAGAGGCAAATTAGCAGCTCCTAGGAAGCAAGGCTGCCTGGCCAGGCTGGCCTGCATTTGGGGAACTAGTCACTACTTGAGAACTCCAGCTTCCTATCTGCTTCTGGGATCACCCTTCCTGGAAAGCCCCTCCCCTTGCTGTGGAAGTTTTAGGCTACCAGATGTGCCCAGGACAGAGGGACAGTGAGAAAAAGATCTCCAGGGCCCACCGAGTCTTCCAGAGGGAGCTGAGAAATTCATTCAGCCTTCCCTGGCAGGGCTCAAAGAGGAAAAAAGGGATTGGAAATAGGACCCCTCCCAGAGCCACTTCAACCAAAGCACCCTCCCCTGCATATATTTTAGTTCCATGTGAGTAGTTTTTCTTGACAGTATCATCAGTAGTAGTTTTGGGGAACAATTCCTGTGACACTTTGGGTCCCTAAAGCCCTGCCCCCGCCCTGTGAGTGGGTATAGTTGTGTAGAGTATATTTTGTTGAGAAGGAGATATTGGCTTGCTGGTTTGCCGAAGAGCTCTAGATTGGAAGATAAGAACTTGATGTTCCAGTGCCGGCTCTACAGCAAACCACTGGTGACTTTGGCCTCTCCTGGTCCTTAGTTTTTCTGTATGTATAATGAGATTTTCAAGTCTTTCCAACCCTTACCGGGTCTGGGATCAGCCTCTCCACTCCAATAATGGGAACACTCCAAAGACATTTCTTGGGGATTCAGAAGCCTTTTCCAATAAATGATGCCAAAGGCTGAGGCAGGTGGATCACTTGAAGTCAGGAGTTTGAGACCAGTCTGGCCAACATGGTAAAACCTTGTCTGTACTAAAAATACAAAAAAATTTAGGTGTGGTGGCTCACGCCTGTAGTCCCAGCTGCTCAGGAGGCTGAGGCAGGAGAATTGCTTGAACCTGGGAGGTGGAGGTTGCAGTGAGCCTAGATTGCACCACTGCACTCCAGCCTGGGCAACAGAGTGAGACTCTGTCTCAAAAAATCAAAAAATGAGTTTGGCTCACCACCAAGGACAGGAAGAAAACCTCTGAGGTTAGTAGCCTCTAACTTCAGGATAATGGAGTCCTGTGTGCTTAGCAACCTACCTGAGAGGATTGGCTTCTGAAGTCCAGGACCTAGGAAAGCCTATGGGAGCCCACAAGCTGATTATGCATAGCTCATTCATTTAACTGGGAATCATCATCATGCTTACCTTCTAGAGTGGTTGTGAAAAATAAACGAGCTACTACATGTAAAAAACTTTGGCACCATGCAAAGACATAGTAAGGCAAGCTTGTCCAAAGGATGGCTTTGTATGTATCCTGACACAAATTTGAACTTTCTTAAAACTTGAAATTTTCTTTCTTTTTTTTTTTTTTTGAGATGGAGTCTTGCTTTTGTTGCCTAGGCTGGAGTGCAAATGACACGATCTCGGCTCACTGCAACTTCTGCCTCCTGGATTCAAATGATTCTACTGCCTCAGCCTCCCGAGTAGCTGGGATTACAGGCACCCCACCACCACACCCAGCTAATCTTTTGTATTTTTAGTAGAGATGGGGTTTCACTATGTTGGCCCGCCTGGTCTCGAACTCCTGAACTCAGGTGACCTACCCACCTCGACTTCCCAAAGTGCTGGGATTACAGGCGTGAGCTACCGAGTCTGGCTTTTTTTTTTTTTTTAAGCCTCATCAGCTGTCATTAGTGTTAGTGTGTTTTACGTGTGGCCCAAGACAATAATTCTTCTAATGTGGCCCAGGGAAGCCAAAAGATTGGACACATCTGTAGTAAGCACTCGTAATTGATTGCAGTCTAGTGGAGCTGAGATACATACAGATGCAACCATTTCAGGTGGTAGTGAGTGTCTTGAAGACCTTAAATTGTAGACTGAATTAGAACTTGATCCAGAGTTGCTGGTTGAGTAGCATTTTACATTGGTCAGTCAAGAAGCCTCCTGAGGAGAATTTATATTGAGATCTGTGACTAGATCTGAGGAATCAGTCATCTTGCTCTTCAGCATTACATTGTGTGATCTTGGGTAAGTCCCTTCCTTCAGTTTCATTTTCTGGACAGCTGGAATAATTGTCTTTTTGAGATGATTAAGTGAAATCATACATAGACAGCAACTTAGATCAGTTTTTGGTACCTTATCAATATGCATTAAAAGGTGATTATTATTACTGTTCTAATTAGAACTAAATGTGCTCTTTATAAAAGGCTGGGTTAGGGAGCTGGCACTTGAAGGTCAGGGGCTTTAGTGGCCACTGATGTATTTCAGCTGTGTTGATTATTGATTAGCTTTGGAGTAGGAGTTCAGGGACTGGTACCAGCAGTGGGAATGGCCATAGCTGCCCAAGGGCGGCTGGGTCCACATCTGGGCAGGGAGAGTGGGAGCACTGGGCCACCTGGGTCACCACAGGCTAAAGATAGTCAGCTGGGGCTAGGCCTGGGCTGGGCCAGGCTGGCCAGCATCATGACTGAAGCCTGGCCCACCATTGCCCCTCCTCCCTGGCCAAGGGGACACAAACTCTGCACTCCTAAGCTGCTAGTGGCTTGCAGCTTCCTTTCAGCGAGAACTCAAGATGGTCTAACCTTCTGAACATTTCTCTCTTTCCCTCTCTCTGCCCTTTTCTCTCCCTAAGAATGCCCTTCAGACCCCTTCTGCATTTCATCTGTAGGTCTAGGGTAAATTTGGGTGGGAGGACTGGGCAGAGAGGCCTCTGAGAGGTGGCACCGACAGCAGCAGCTGGTGAGCAAGGTGACGAGGGCTAATAATGGCATTCTTTTTACTCCATAGACGAATGTTTCTGCTTAGGGGGTGGTGAGGTCAGTGAGTATGGGAGGAAAAGCCATTGGGTCTCCAGGCTTCCCTCTATGCCTATACCCCATCCCCAGGATGAGTGGCAGCTGAAAGTAGCCAGGCTTTTCACATAATCTGCCCCCAGGCTGGCCTGGGAGGGACAGGCACTCTTTCCTGCCTGCTTCACCCTCCTTTCAGATGGTATTGCTGCCTTCCACAGTCAGGCTCCCTGGACACAGGCTCAGGAAGATAGTGGTGGCTTTCCTCATCTCTGGGGGCTGAGGGTGGGGCAGAATCCATGTCAGCTGGATCCCCCTGAGCAACCTCTGGGAGAACTGGGAGGTGGGTCTGGAAGGAATGTCTCTTTCCTCATAGGGCTGCCAGTGCCAGAGTGCTGGAGTTAGGCTTAAGGTGGGTGTGCTTGGTGGTAGTTTCCCTTGCCTTTCTGGGTAGGAGAGAGGGGAAGTGTCACCGAAGTGCCTCTTGCCCAGCTGTTAGCTTAGGCTTACTGCAACAGACTTTGGTTTTCCCCAGTATGTAGAATGATTTCCGGGCATCCCTGCTATTGAGAAACTGTCCTGTTGGCTACAATAAAGTGATAACTTACACCACTTAGCTTCTCTTCCACTTCCTTTTAGTGGTTAAGAGCACAGGTTTTAGAGTTAGACTGCTTGGCTCCAAATCCTGTTCCACCGTTTGCTGGCTGTGATCTTGGCAAATAACCTTTCCACCATGTGTCTTGGGTTCCTCATTTTAAAATGGGACAAATGAAAGAAACTAATTCAACATGATCATCAAGATTAAGAGAATCCATGCCGAGAGTTTAGAACAGAGTGTGGCGTCTAGTAAATGCTCACTGCATATTATTTACACTTGTCATTAATCATGCATCTATAATTTGCTGCTAGCATTTCTTATGTTTTGATGAGAAATCTCAGTGGTTGAAATCTTTCTTTCTGTCCCCACACCTGTAGACCCCAATATTAGGCGGGTGAAGCTGGGGTCGAATGGTAGGTAATACTCCCAAGGGTTATACAGCTGGTGAGTATTGCATTCTGGATTGAGGCTCAGCATTGATATCTGGCAGTTGGGTAGCCTGTCAGTCAAAGCGGGGCTAGGGCCTGTGTTCCTCTGGGAGCCAGCAGTTTCTGGGACACTAGCAGTTTCTCTCTACTTGGGAGGGCCCCAGCTGAAGGCTAAGGGTTGAGGCTATAGCCTCAGGAATTAGCACTTGACAAGCAAAGCCTCTTCTGGTGTGAAGTCACCATTATTAAACAAAGTGTCTGCTGTGTTGCCAGGCCCTGAGCTAGATATTGGGGGTTCCTACTGTGAAAGCAGCCCTGTCGTGCCCTCAGAGGAGGGTCAGATAAGTAACCAGCCAGTTAACATTTACAATACCGTGGGAGCACATAGGAGGCATACTTCACCATACTTGAGGTCTGGGAGGTCTTCCCCCAAGGAGGTTGACCTAATGGCCAGGTGTATGTAGCAGATTGGTGAGAGTGAATATAACACAGCCCCTAAACCCAACACATTATCTTGTTCCTCAGGGTAGTACTTAGCTCTCTGGCAAACTCAGCCTTTTCAGATGCCAATCTCTAGGAGATAACAGTCCCCAAATAAGTATTTAGTCTTCCTAATTTTCCTGGCAGTGCTCAGGCCTGAAATCTGGTAGTCCTTCTAGCCACCCACTCTGGGTCCTGAAGGCTTTCTTTCAATTGTTCAGCCTTTTCTCACCTTTCCCACACTGGTCCCTCAGTTCTAATTCTAGCTTCCCCTGCCTCTTACCAGACTTTTTACTGTGACCTGATGAGTTTGAATCACCCATGTGCTTTCTACCTGTTGGTTGAACCAAGTTCTTCCCTCTCAGACCTTCACATATGGCACCTCTGGGTAGCTTTTGTTTCAAAAGGTCAGCAGCCTTAGGATCTTTTCAGAACAAGAAAATAGTGAAAATACTTTTAAATCATTTTACCTTTCTGTGCACTGGCCAGGGTTATGGGTTTAGTAGGCTGAGAGAGACTCCTTGAGCCTGGGCTATCTTTCTTTTCTGTGCTGAGTGAAAAGTGGAATGACTAAATGTCAACTGAACGGGAATTCTCTCAGCCTTCCACATGTTCTTCCTTCCTCCCTAACAAAGCAAGGCTTCGTGCCAAAGCACCCCTGGGGATACTGTGGTAAATCCCCCCACTTTCTTTCCCCATTTTAAACTACAAAGTTCCGAAGCCTTCCTTTTTCCTGGGGAAACTTGCCCTGGGGCCTCCTGTCTCTGGAGGGCAATGTAGAGGTGTGGTGTCCCCACTCAGTGAGTGTGGGTCATCACTCAGAAGACCCAGGTGAAGGAGGTTGCCTCATTTGCAGTCTGGATTGGATGAATCGAACCAGTTGATCCCCAGGAGTTTTTTCCATACATTCTGGTTCTTTCATGTTGAGAGATGATTTGGTTTATCTTCCCCCATCCCCATCTCTGTCTCAGAGTGAGGGTGGTGATTGTTTGGAAATAGTAATCTTCCTTTGTGTATTATAACATTATATTGTGTGCCAGGTACTCTTACTATGCTCTGTTTCTTTAACTGTTCCAGCAGCCTTGTAACTATGACTTCAGTTTTACAGAGGAAGGTGAAGTTCAGAGGGACGCTGTGAGGAGCAGAGTAGGTAGGGACTCCACCCCCCAAGTCCATCCCATAGCAAAGTCCATGTGCTTAGTGGGGCTGACTTTCGTAGGTGGTATTTGAATGACGGGGTGTTACACACTTGAAAATAGAGGCTCAAAGAGAGAATCTCAGGGTTGGACAGTCAAGGTTGTGTGGTCATCAGCCATTCTGAGACTTTACAGAGGAGCTCCCATCCCTACTCCAACCATCCCAGTTAGTAATTCCTCTCTGCCCTGCCATTTCTCAGCACCCACCTTCTACCCCTTATTTCTCTTCATCCTTCATTAGCAGTAGTGGCTTAGCTCCCTGCTCCTCAACACTCAAAATAACCTTAAGTAATCCAAGTAAAAATAGTGGGTTTGCCATGCAGATAGTTGCTAGAAAAGTCCTCTAGTGTTCTCACCACCAGACATTGAATGCTTCTTGCACGTAGTAATTTTGGTATGTTTCAGTTTTAACAAAGGCATGTGTCTATTTTTTTTAGATTTTTAGTAGAGACAGTTTTCACCATGTTGACTAGGCTGGTCTCAAACTCCTAACCTCGTGATCTGCCTACCTTGTCCTCAGAAGTGCTGGGATTACAGGCACGAGCCACCAGTTCCACTCATGATATTTGGCTCTAGAATATATGCCTCTGGAGCCCCTGGAACTAGAGTTACTAGAATTAGTACTGGCTCCTGGCTATGGTCCTCTGGGACTGAAGGTGGTTTTCCTTCTCTTCCAGATACCCTTTAGGCTCTGGTTTGCCTTAGTTGAGGCAGAAGACCCTCCTAAGGACCCTGTCTGCCTCGGGGATCTGTGGACGGATAAGCTACTGGGCACAGCCATCCATAACTGTTTTCTCAGAAAAACCATGGAAGTGCTCTAAGATTACACTTAGAAGGTTTTTGACCCATTCTTCACCAGTAGACTCATGGAAACCATTGGGCTCCATGGAATTTCTGATGAGCTGTTGAGGAGCTTTGGCAAGGGAGTCAAGACTTTCAGCTTTCATTCTGGCTCTGCAGCTAGTCTTGAGGAAGCCCCTTCCCTTTTTCTGGCCTCACTTTCCTATCTGCAAATTGAGAGGATTAGAACTATTGTCCTCTTTGCCACTCTAACATTCTATAACTGTTTTCTTCAGCAGGTGAATGATGTTTCCTGACTGGGTGTTGGGTCGGTGGCGACAGGCATGCAAGTTTCTGAATGCAGAGGTAGAAGAATTGTCCCTTGATTTGGTTGGGATGGCTCTGGACTTGGGGACAGGTGCCTGTACAAAGGATTGGTTTGCATTGGGAACCATTTCAGATGCCAGGCCCAGCTGAACCTGTATATTCTGTGTGTACCTGTGTTCACATGTGTGCTAGTGGTTATCTGGTGAGGGTTGGTGGCTGATATGGATAAATGAGGTAATCAGAAAGCCTAGTCATTCTGGCCTCTTGCCAGGCCTGACAGCAGCTCATCTAAGCCCTTCTGAGTTTCCTTGAAGCCCAATAGGATTTAACAAATCTATGAATTTTAGATTTTAAAGGCAGAAGTGGCTCTTGCTCCCCAGAGGATTTTTCTGCCTCTCTGGGGCCTTTTTCTCCTTGTCGGGAACAACATGAAGCTGTACCTGGGAACAGAGAAAGAATCAGGGCATCATGGGTTTTCAGGACAGAATAACCTTGGGATGGACCTTTTTCACCAAACTCACATGGGACTAATTTAAGAATATTCAAGTGTATGGTCAGACTATTTGTATTCTCATCAGCTTAGGATTAGTGGCAGAGTAGGGAGTCTTCCTGGCAGGAGGGCTCTCACGTTGATTAGAGACTGAGCTTTTGATACTTTACCTTTTGTAATCAGTGATCTGACTTTGCCTCATCTTTTTAAGGAAAAGTCTTCAGGAATACTGTGCCCTCTGCACCTGATTCCTCTTTCTAACTTCCTGTTAATGAAGTTGGCATTGGTGGTACAGGCCCTTTGGGCTGCTCTCCTGGTAGCATGCACGCAGTGTTGGGTACTGGGAGAAGTGATGACCAGCCATAGTGCAGGTATACATGAATCTGGTCCTGGTTTGAAACAGACTGAAAATTTTATTAGGGTACTAGATGGTATTAGGCTTGTCCAGGCTAACCCAGGAGTCCCACGAGAGTGGGTGCAGAGTGGCCCCTTGGGCCTAAGGACTCTATCCTCTTGGGATTGAGATTTTCTGGTTCACCATTGCCCTGCACTCGGGATGTGGGATGCTGTTGGTTGGATTACACAGCCCCAGCTCTCAAAGGCCTGTGGGATATCTTGAAGGGGTAGTGGCTCCAGTAGGGGGTGGAAGCCAGGAATGTAGTGGCCTCACAGTGACAAGTGTGCCACCTCACTGCCACTAATCCCACAGTGAGGGAAACTCTATTTACTAAGGGAACATGGGTCTAATCAAGGAGTAGAACATTCCTTTCGAAGCCAGCTGGACAAACTTCTCTGCTTGGGGCCTGGGGGCAGCTCTTGCCCTGGCATGAGTGGCCAACAGTACAGGCAAAGAGTAGAGAAGTGGGTGAGCAGAGCCACAGGATGTATCTTTTCCAGTGGGTTTCTGGGGGAAAAGGGGGCACAGAAATTCTTGGTCTTCAGAATGGTGTTGGGAAAACAAGTGTGGGTACAGAAGGGACTGGACCTTCTAGAGCCACTTCCTTAAAAAAAAAAAAAAAAAAAAAAAAAAAAAAGACATTTGTTTTTGTTAAAAGCCCATATCTGTCTTTGTTGAAAAACTGAAGTCCCTGTAAATGTTATATTTAATTCCTGATCTTACATGTCCTTCTAGAGTTTGTACTGTATATGTATGCATGTACATTTTTGTTTTACAAAAAGGATTTAAAAAAAAACTTAAGTGGCTGGGCGTGGTGTCTCAGCCTGTAATCCCAGCACTTTGGGAGGCCAAGGTGGGCGGTCAAGAGATTGAGACCATCCTGGCCAACATAGTGAAACTCCGTCTCTACTAAAAAAATTATAAAAATTAGCTGGGCGTGGTGGCGGGCACCTGTAGTCCCAGCTACTCAGGAGGCTGAGGCAGGAGAATTGCTTAAACCTGGGAGGCAGAGGTTGCAGTGAGCCGAGATCGAGCCACTGTACTCCAGCCTGGCACCTGGCGACTGAACGAGACTCTGTCTCCAAAAAAAAAAAAAAAACTTCAACTGGGTTCGGTGGCTCATGCCTGTAATCCCAGCACTTTGGGAGGCCAAGATGGGCAGATGACTTGAGGTCAGGAGTTCGAGACCAGCCTGGCCAACATGGTAAAACCCCATCTCTACTAAAAATACAAAAATTAGTTGGGCATGGTGGCGCAAATTTGTAGTCCAAGCTACTTGGGAGACTGAGGCAGGAGACTGACTCACTCTAACCTGGGAGGCTGAGGTTGCAGTGAGCCGAGATGGTGTCACTGTACTCCAGCATAGGTGACAGAGCAAGACTCTGTCTTAGAACAAACTTTTCTTTCTTTTATTTAAAGACAGAGTCTCACTTTGTCGCCCAGGCTGGAGTGCAGTGATAAGATCTCGGCTTACTGCAACCCTTGCCTCCCAGGTTCAAGTGAGTCTTGTATCTCAGCCTCCCAAGTAGCTGGGATTACAGGTGCCCACTACCACGCCCAGCTAATTTTTTGTATTTTTAGTAGAGATGGGTTTTCGCCGTGTTGGCCAGGCTGGTCTTGAACTCCTGATCTCAGGTGATCCACCAGCCTCAGCCTCCCAAAGTGCTTGGATTACAGGTACGAGCCACTGCATTTGGCCACAGTCTTTTCATTTATGTGTTCGTTTTTTTAGAAATCATTATTTTTTATTTATTTATTTGAGACGGTGTCTCACTCTGTCACCAGGCTGGAGTGCAGTGGCGTGATCTCAGCTCACTGCAACCTCCGCCTTGTGGGTTCCAGCAATTCTCCTGCCTCAGCCTCCTCAGTAGGTGGGATTATAGGCGCACGCCACCACACCCAGCTAATTTTTGTATTTTTAGTAGAGATGGGGTTTCACCGTGTTGGCCAGGATGATCTCAATCTGTTGACCTCGTGAGCCACCCGCCTTGGCCTCCCAAAGTGCTGGGATTACAGGTGTGAGCCACTGCACCCGGCCAAGATCATTATCTTTTTAATTTTCTAAAAATGGATGAACTTTAGTCAGACCCCTACTTTGAGATATATAGGTTGTTTTCCATTTTTTGAAATTAAAAATAACACTTTGGTTGGACATCTCGGTACATAACTCTTGTCTAATTTGTATCATTAGGATCAGTTCTTAGTGGGACTGCTGAGTCAAGTGGGATCCCACTTTTTTTTTGGAAACTCAGAAAGCAGACAAAAATCTTTCCTAAGCAGTTGGCCTTGGTGTCGTCCCTAGATTTCATGATGGCTCACTTAGGGTTTTTACCTTGCCTTCTCAATGATCACTGGTCCTGGTCTGCTCACATCAGACTTCTAGAATGTTGTACCAGAAATGATCTTTCGCATCCTTCCTTTAGAAATCTGCTATGATTCAGGAACCCTGAGTTATAGGGCTGACTCTGGTGGCATGGACTTCTTTCTCCAGGCCTGTCTCTATTAGAGAACTATACTCACTAAGGGCCTTCCACCTGAGTCTGGACTCTTAGGGCTTTAGCTGCCGGCATCCAGCTTTTTATATAATCTCGCTTTCTATGACTTCTTCAGGAATGGGCTGGTAAAATTGTTACTGGTGTTTGAGCACATGTCTTTCCCCTCTCTACTACGTCTTCCTACTTTGGGAACTTGTAGGTTACTTGGTGGAGTGGGGACAGGATGAGGGTGAGGAGCTCTGGCACTAGCCCCCTCACATGGGCTCTATGTTACTAACTCTCCCTTCTTATTCCCACAGAACACTCTGCCCCGGCCAAGGTGGTGAGAGCAGCTGTTCCTAAACAGCGCAAAGGCAGCAAGGTAAGGAATAAGAGTGGGCAACCCAAGGGGACTTTCTGGAGTTGATGGCCTCTTGTTCTAGTGAATGAATGCTCCTGGACTGCCAACTAGTTCTGGATTGTCTGTGAATTGCAGGGGAGCCCCTTCTGGGTATCCAGTATGAATGGTCCTGGTGAACAGACTGTTTTTGACTCTGATATCTTGGTGAAGCTTGGGGGGGCACTGAATAGCAAAGGCAGGGTCACCGCTTAGGCCCTCATAGTGTATGTTCCCTGCAGGTTGGTGACTTTGGAGATGCAATCAATTGGCCCACACCTGGAGAGATAGCCCACAAGAGTGTGCAGGTGAGTCTGTAGGGAAGGATAAGCAGGTTTGAACTCTGTTTACATGTACACATTTAGCTCCTCAAGCTTCCAGAGAACCTCAGCTCTTAACCTTTTTCAGTTTTCTTTTTTTTTTTTTTTCTGAGACGGAGTTTCGTTCTTTTTGCCCAGGCTAAAGTGCAGTGGCGCCATCTTGTCTCACTGCAACTTCCGCCTCCTGGGTTCAAGTGATTCTTCTGCCTCAGCTGCCAGAGTAGCTGAAATTATAGGCGCTCACTACCATGATCGGCTAATTTTGTATTTTTAGTAGAGACTGGGTTTCACCATGTTGGCCAGACTGTTCTCTAACTCCTGACCTCAAGTTATCTGCCCACCTCAGCCTCCCAAAGTGCTGGGATTACAGGTGTGAGCCACCACGCCCAGCCTCAGTGTTTTGTGTTTTTTTTTTTTTTTTTTTTTTTTTTTTTTTTTGAGACAGTCTCTCTGTCTGTTTCTCAGGCTGGAATCAATGGTGTGATCTTGGCTTACTGCAACCTCTGCCTCCCAGTTTAAAGCGATTCTTACTTTGTCACTCTGGCTGGAGTGCAATGGTGTGATTTTGGCTTTCTGCAACCTCTGCCTCCCGGGTTCAAGCAATTCTCCCGCCTCAGCCTCTCCCGAGTAGCTGGGATTACAGGCACCTGCCACCACGTGCGGCTAATTTTTTTGTATTTTTGTAGAGTTGGGGTTTCACCATGTCGGCCAAACTAGTCTTGAACTCCTGACCTCAGGTGATCCGCCCACCTAAGCCTCCGAAAGTGCTGGAATTACAGGCGTAAGCCGCTGCACCTGGCCCCCCGGCGTCTCAGTTTTCCAAATGGAGTGGTTAATACAATCTGAGCAACATTGAAATAGCTAAGAATTGTCATCATTTCAGCCTTTGCTTTGTGTCAGGGACTGCCAAGTACAGTTATCCTTTGTTATACATGGCGGGGCTGGTGGTGGGGGTTGGTTCTAGGACCCCTGTGTATACCAAAATCTTCATGTAGTCAAGTCCTGCAGTTTGCCCTGCTGGACTGACATATATGAAAAGTTGGCCTTTCATGTATACAGGTTTCACATCCTGCTAATACTGTATTTTTGATCTGCATTTGGTTTTTAAAAGTCATGCGTATAAGTAGATCCACACAGTTCAAAGCCATTTTATTCCAGGGTCAGCTGAATCTTCTGTTCGTCATTTCATCTAACTCTCACAGTGACTCTGAGATAGGTCCTTTTGTAATTCCCATTTTACAGATGAAGCTGCTGAGACTTGCAGAGGTTAATTACTAGCCCTTGATGGCCAAGTGGGGATTGGAAGTCAGGTGTGTTGTGTTATTCCCCAGCCTGTGTTCTCTATCACTGGTTTTCTGAGTGAAGTAGAGTGGTCATTAGGCCAAGTACCGACCACATGTCTTGGGGAAGCTTATAAAATTCTCCTGGGCCTTGGCAAACAGAGGACTCCAAGTCAGTTGTCTTCTTCCCAGCACTTTTGTTCTGGGCCAGTGGCTTAGAGTCTTTACTCACTGGCTGTGGCCGTTTTTACTTCACAGACAGTGTTGTTGTTGATAGGCCAGAGTGCATCTCTTCCATCCCACAGACTACCTAGACAACATGGCCCTGTTGTAGGGAGTAATTTTGTCCCTGTGAGCCTCAGCACCACTGTCCTGAGGGTTGTCTCTCTCACTTAGACTTGGAAGCTGGAGAGATAAGTTGCCTCTCCCACCTTCTGGCCTATTTGACCCTGCTTCCCAGTGAAACCAACTCAGGTGTGAAAATGACCTTAGAGTCCAGCCTGCCATTGCGTGTTGTTGCTCCTGCCTGCCTTTCTAGTGACAGGGTGTGCCTTCCCTCCCATACCATGAAGCACTCACACTTACCTCCCTGTTACTTTACTTCCTGCTATAGCCACAGTCCCACAAGCCTCAGCCTGCCCGTAAACTGCCACCCAAGAAGGATATGAAGGAACAGGAGAAAGGAGAAGGGAGTGATAGTAAGGAGAGTCCAAAAACCAAATCGGACGAATCAGGGGAGGAAAAGAATGGAGATGAGGATTGCCAGCGAGGCGGGCAGAAGAAGAAAGGTGAGTGACTGGGAGCAGGACTTGGGAGAAGGTGGCAGGGTAAAACTGTGAAATGTCAGGATTCCACAGGGCTGCTGGAGGAGTTTTAGTGCCCCCTCTGAAAAGTCAGTAGGAAACTGATGGATGCAGGCTGGTAAGACAGCAGTCTTCAACCATCTGTCATTCATCAGTCCCTCCTCTCAAAGACAAGAAGTTTCAGGAAACCTGCTGAAATTTTGGCTTCTGTAATACCGATCCAAAGTAACCATAGTTTAAACAAGATAAAACTTACTTTCTTTGATGTAACAGCTTGGTGTAAAGAGGCCAGGCATGGTATGGCAACTCCTGAATCCCTTTGGCTTGCTGTGGTACGCTGGCTTTTCATCATCCTGATGACTTCCTATTTCCTTCTCCTCCTAGCTAGCAGGAAAGGAAGAGGGAAGGGTGGCCCCCTTTCTTTTGGGGATTCAACCTGGAGTTGATTACTTCAGCTCAGCTCTTGTAGGCAGCATTTTGGCACCTGTCTATAGGAGTCTGGAAACCATGGTCTTCATTCATGGCAGCCATGTGTCTGAGTCCAGAAGGGGATTCTGTGGCCATGGAGACATTGATCTTGGGAGTTAATGAGGCATCTCCAACACACTGAGGGCCACTGACCATCTTATTTTAGAGATGAAAAAGAGGGTTAGTGTGTGGGAAAGGGATCTGCCCAAGGTAACCAGATTGTGATTTGGGTCCAAGTCCAGGGTAGAGGAAGAAGAGTTGGGTAGAGCTGGCTAGGAGTAGCCTTTCCCTCAAGCCTTTCTCATGTGCCCATGCTGTCTCCCAGGAAACAAACACAAGTGGGTTCCATTACAAATAGACATGAAGCCTGAAGTGCCCAGAGAGAAACTGGCTTCACGCCCCACTCGCCCACCGGAGCCAAGACACATACCTGCCAACCGTGGAGAGATCAAAGGTATGCATTGCCCACTATGGAGGGCCTGGACTTGGGAGACACCCTCAGGCCTGACCCAGTACCCCTCTCCCCATAGGGTCTGAGCCTGCCACCTACGTGCCCGTGGCCCCCCCCACCCCAGCCTGGCAACCAGAGATCAAACCGGAGCCTGCCTGGCACGACCAGGATGAGACATCGAGTGTGAAGAGTGATGGGGCTGGTGGGGCGCGGGCTTCCTTCCGTGGCCGTGGACGGGGGCGTGGTCGCGGCCGGGGACGCGGCCGGGGTGGCACTCGAAGTACGTGAGGCCCCTTTGGGCTCCGGGATGTCCAAGGGAGTGCAGCGGGGTGGCGGGCAGAAATCTCCTCTCCCTCATGGCACCCATTTTCCCTATAGCCCATTTTGACTACCAGTTTGGCTACCGAAAGTTTGATGGTGTGGAGGGGCCTCGTACCCCCAAGTACATGAACAACATCACCTACTACTTTGACAATGTCAGCAGCACCGAGCTTTACAGCGTGGATCAGGAACTGCTCAAAGACTACATCAAGCGCCAGATGTGAGTGCGCAGAAGCCTTCTTACCCCGGAGGAATGAGTGAGAGGTTAGGGGTTGCTAGAGTGTCATAGCTGGGTAGAGCAGGGCTGGACGGGCCCTTCTGGTGCTTACCAGTTTAGCTTTCCTCATTGTTTATTACAGAAGTTGTAGAACATTTACTTTAAGAAAATTAGAAACTATACTATTACAACAGGAGGGAAAATGTTAAGAATCTAGCCCCTTCTGTGCTTCTATTTGTAATAACAACATTGACAGAATACTAAATGTTTATTGAATCCTCACTATTGGCCAGGCTCAATGATAAGTGTTTTAGAGGCATTATCTTAGTTAGTCCTATAGTTCTTATCTGTTGAATTCCTGTGCGCTGAGTCTTTTAGCCCCAGTTTATAGACAAGCAAATGGGCCCAGTAATTTGCACAGAATCTCACAGCTAATAAGTAACAAAGCACAGATTTAAATCCTTTTCTGTCCGATTATAAAACCTTTGCTGTTAACCACTCTGATATATTGTCTCTCAGTCCAGTAAGGAAGTCATACAAGAAAATAAATGATTGCAATAGAGTGTTTATAAGTCTTTTTGGAGCAGAAGAGAAAGTGACCAACAATATTTGGACTGGAATTTAAAGGAGGATGAGCAGTTTGTCAGGCATGCCAAGGGGCTTAGAGCAGAGGGAGTGATTTGACCCAAGCAAGGTAGGGTGCCATGAAGGGATCACATCAATTCTTTTCAGCCCTCAACATTGTTGATATGTAGGATAGGGATGGGCTAGATCAGAGGCTGTGTAAGATTGCTGGGATGTGTAGCAGAACAAGGAAGGCATACTCCTAAAACTGATGCAGCAATCCCTCGGTGATAACTACTTCTTCCCTCCACTTAGTGAATACTACTTCAGCGTGGACAATTTAGAGCGAGACTTCTTCCTCCGAAGGAAAATGGATGCTGATGGTTTCCTACCCATCACCCTTATTGCTTCCTTCCACCGAGTGCAGGCCCTTACCACTGACATTTCACTCATCTTTGCGGTATGTCTTCCTCTCTGGAGCTGGGATGCAGGGGAAAGAAAGGTCCTTAGAGAGCTGGAGTTTGGGCCAAGGCAGAAAGCCCTGGAAGAATCATCATCTGATGATTTCTGCTGAAGTCTCAAGGCTTGACTACCCTCCTCCCCTCCCTCCCTCCCTCCTTCCCCTTCCTCTCTCTCCCCTCCCCC
>PVKP010000320.1:68042-196878 GCA_004027715.1 Plecturocebus donacophilus | reverse complement strand
TCAAAAGAAAATAGCCACAATATCATTATCATACCTAAAAATATTAACAGTCATACCTAAAAATATTCAGTCAGTTCAAATTAACCCCAATTTTGTCATTCATATATATATATTTATTTATTTTAAATAGTTTGTGAGAATCAGAATCCAAAGAAGACCTACAGGCTGGGTGCAGTGGCTCATACCTATAATCCCAGCACTTTGAGAGGCCAAGGGGTGGGTCACTTGAGCCCAGGAATTCAAGATCAGCTTGAGTAACATAGCAGGACTCTGTCTCTACAAAAAACTAACAAAACCTGTATATTGTCTTATTAAGTCTCCTTTGGCCTCTACTTTTCTTTTTCCTTGCATTTTATTATTTGAATAGACTAAGTTGTATATTCTGTAGAATTTTCCATAGGGCACAGGGGTGTCATTTTAACATGTTCATCTGTACTCCAAGTTTTTTGTAAATTGGTGATTTAGAGGCCTGATCAGATTCAGGTTTTGGAGTTTTTTCCCCTCCTTGTTCAGAATACTTTATCATAATAATGTATTTTTTCTCAGGTGGCATATAACATTTGATTTGATTGTCTCACTTGTGATATAAGCTGCCAGCAATATTCATTAGGATTGTAAAATGACAATATACTAATTCTATCAATCAATCTTCATTCATTAGGTGGAATACCTCTTCAAGGAATAACTTTGCCTAATCAACTATTCAGTTACCAAGAGGTATAGTTTGTGCAGGAAGGGCAGATTAATGTTTGATCTTCCTCCCTTTGTTAGCCAGTTTGCAGAATTTTGAGTTATCTCTAATAACTTTCATAAGTGACCAGTGAGATTTGGTGGTTTATTTGTTGTTATAAGCTTATGGGTTCAAACATATTTATTTCTGTCCATTGCAGTTAATGCATTGGATTAAATTCTCCCATCTTTGGTCAGTGGGACCCTAGTTCCTCTTATACATTTCCTGCTCCAAATCTGGAATTGGTCACTTTTAAAAGGAACTCTAGTTTCTTTCTTTTGGGAAATGGTATTTAGATACCAGTCTGAGTTATAGAGATGCTTATTGCTACTTGGTTGGTCATTTTTTCTAGATGATTTTTTTTGGTGAGATAAAATACATCATGGGCTTATTGTGGTCTTTTCTTTTTAATTTTTTCTTTTTTTTTTTTTTTTTGAGACGGAGTTTCGCTCTTGTTGCCCAGGCTGGAGTGCAGTGGCACAATCTCAGCTCACTGCAACCTTCACCTCCTGGGTTCAAGTGATATCTTTTGCCTCAGCCTTCCTAGTAGTTAGGATTACAGGCATGTGGCACCACACCTGGCTAATTTTGTATTTTTAGTAGAGACGAAGTTTTACCACGTTGGCCAGGCTGGTCTTGAACTTCTGACCTCAAGTGAGTTCGGGTGACCCACCTCGGCCTCCCAAAGTGCTGGGATTATAGGCACGAGCCACCATGCCCGGCCTATTCTGGTATTTTCTCTTAAAATTCAGAGTTACAGGGTCTTTACTTAAACTTGTGGGTCTTTTATTTTACCTACTCCTTTGTCTCATGCCTAAAATCTTAATTCCTAATGATATCAACATAATTACTAATTTGTTTTATTTCACAGTATGTCTACAGTCTTTTTTTTTTTCTTTTTTAAAGAGACAGAGTCTTGCTCTGTCTCATAGGCTGGAGTGCAGTGATGTGATCATGGCTTACTGCAGCCTCAACCGCCTGAACTCAGGCAGTCCTCTTGCCTCAGCCTCCTGAGTAGCCGGGATTACAGGTGCACACCACCATGCGTGGCTGATTTTTAATTTTTTTGTAAAGATGGGGTCTTGCTGTGTCGCCCAGGCTGGTCTCAAATTCCTTGGCTTAAGCCATACTCTCACTTCAGCTTCCAAAGTATTGGGATTATAGGCGTGAGCCATTGTGCCAAGCTCCATATTATTCTTACAAATACCTCTACTACCACTGAAAACAGTTTTTCAACTTACACAGTCAAATAACTGTATCTTCAAGTCATTTGAAAGAATCTTTGTGTGGTTACACCACATTTAACTTTATTAGTTTTATTTTGCTCCCAAGTTTTAGAGATTGCTTTCTTCTTCTCCCTATAATTTTCTAAGTTGTTTAACATTTGCATAAAATATTACATGGTTCCAGAGTCTCAGCATGGTATATTCCTAAAAGTCTGACTTAACGTTCTGTCACTTACCCCCTTTCTTCTCTTATAGGCAAACTTTTTAGAACCTTTCCATTTAAGAGAAAAGCATATGCCCCTATATGTATTTATATCCTTCTTTCTTAGGTAAATGGAAATATACAACACATCTATTTCTTCATTTCTTTTTTGTTTTCACTTAATATATCTGGGAGCTAACTGCAAAGTAGCAGTATATAATAGAAAGATATTCCTCATTCCTGTTTACAGTTGCATAGTTCACCACTGTGTGGAATGCCCCATAGTTTTTTCAACTGCTGCTTCTATAGATGGATGTTTTGGTTATTTTTTTGAGACTGGGTCTTGCTCTTTTGCCTAGGCTGGAGTTAGTACAATGGTGTGGTCAAAGCTCACTGCAGCCTCAACCACCCAGGCTTTCAAGTAGCTGGGACCACAGGTGTGAGCCACCATACCCAGCTGATTTTTTTAAAAATATTATTTATAGTGATGGAGTCTTGCTATTTTGCCCAGGCTGATCTTGAACTTGTGGACTCAAGCGATCTACCCACCTTGACCTCCCAAAGTGTTGGGATTACAAGTCCCAGCCTGCTTTTTTGACTGCTATTTTGTGAATTTTTCCATCTCAGCACGTGTAAAATTGTTTTTTAAATGTCTGAGTAGTGTTCCAGCAAATGGATATGCTGTAAGTATTTAAATTGCCCTTGTGATGGCAAGTTAGGTATTTTCTAGTTTGGTTCTACTATAGTGTTACCGTGACTGGCTTTTTAAAAAAAATATAGATGGAATCTTGCCCTGTTGCCCAAGCTAGCACTGGACTCGGGGGAACCCAGTTGACCACCATTTCCAATATCTTTCTGTCCTAGATTTTCTTCTTCATCCCCTCTTCTTCCTCCCCCCTTGCAGGCCCTAAAAGACAGCAAGGTTGTGGAGATTGTTGATGAGAAAGTTCGTAGGAGGGAGGAACCAGAAAAATGGCCTCTTCCTGGTCCCCCAATAGTGGATTATTCACAGACTGATTTCTCCCAGCTTCTCAACTGCCCTGAGTTTGTCCCCCGTCAGCACTACCAAAAGGAGACAGGTAGGTACCTGCTGGCATGTGGATTGCCCTTGTCCTCCAGGCAACAGTCCTCCTCAGGGCTGGCATCAGGAGGAAGACTAGAGGGATGAGGACTTCATCTTTCCACCCTTTAGAGTCGGCACCTGGCTCCCCTCGTGCAGTCACCCCAGTGCCAACCAAAACAGAAGAGGTCAGCAACCTAAAGACACTACCCAAGGGCCTGTCTGCCAGCCTGCCTGACCTGGATTCTGAGAACTGGATTGAAGTAAAGAAGAGGCCTCGGCCGTCCCCAGCACGGCCCAAGGTGGGTGAGGCCTGTTGGTTGCCTTGGTTCTAGCAGTCTGACCTAGGGTGCTTGAAGGGAATATCACATGGGCACAGCACTCTAGCTCTGAGGGGCCAGCAGGAAATCTGGGGTAGTTCCGGATCATAGTGTGAGTTGAAGTTACCAGTAGTGGCTACAGAAAGGTTGATTTGGCCTGTTCCCATTTCCTGGGGACCACCCATTAGGGCGTCCCACTGTGTAAGTTCCTCGGTGACATTTTTCATAAGAAGAGATTATGCAGCATCTGGCAGCAGTGTTTCAGTTTTCTTGATTCTTGGCTCTTCTTTTTGCTCCATCTAAATTTCTGGGACTGCATTTTCAGTGTCTTTTCCCTGAGTATGTTTCCACTGTCATGTATGTAAGCCCCTTAGGCCCCCAGAAGAAGGAAGGGAGAGGAAGCAGATGCGTGGGTGAGATACGAAGTTAGTCTACACTAGAACACACAGGTCTGCTGCACTAATGGTGAGGTGACCTTGGGAAGCCTGTTTAATACCTTAAGGCTTCAGTTTCCCCATCTTAAGATGAAAGGAAGGAGAGGTTAGAATATTCTAGAAATAGTTCATATATATATATATACACATACATATATGTAAACAGATGAAGCTCACTGTTAGAGAAGTATTACAATCTCTAACTAAAATTGCTACTTCCTTTTTAAGTGCTGATTTTTCTCCACTTACCTGCTCACCCTTACCCCCTCTTTGGAGATTCTGGCCTGGGACTTGTGAGGAGGCTTCAGAATTGAACTTGGACTTTGGGGTCTGTGGAATTCTGTACTCCCTTATTGTTACTGCAGTGACTACCTCTCATCTCCTTTCTCTTGCCTGCCTGTTCATACCCAGAATTCCCCACAGTTCTGGCTTTAGCCCTTAAATAAGTGTTGGAGATCCAGCCAGAGACATGAGGGAAAAGGTAGTAAGTGGATAAGGGTCTTACAAAGTGCAGGCCTACAAAGTTTTGTTTGAAACAGGAGCCAGACTTAGCTCCTATTCCAGAATTAGAGCTCCTGCTTCAACCTGGCACAGTAGGGAATCTACTTTTGAATAAATATTGTGAGTTTAGACAAATGCTTCTCTCTCAGTGTCTCATACAGTCAGTCTTTCAAAACTGAAATAGTTTCTCTTTGCTGAAGGCATCCTGTTTTCTCTTGCCTTTGCAACAATGCTATCTTTCTGCCTAGGATACTCTGTCCCTATCTTCATTTGACTTAGTTAGGTTCATCCTGTATTCACTTCTTCAAGGAGGCCTTCCCAAACCATTCTCAGTCCCAGTTGGCTAAGCTTCCTTCACTTTGTGCTTCCACAAACCTGCTTATAGCCGTTACCATACCACAATGCAATTGGCTGTTTGGTTGACTTTGTCCTACTAAACTGAGCACCCTAAGTAACAGGGACCTTGTCTTATTCATTATTCTGCTTTTATGTTTTTCATACAGAGCCTGGTACTAATGGTACTTCCTTATTTATCATATCATTGAACATCTGCTATTACCAGATCCCCATCTAGATACTGAGTATATAATGGAAAGCAAGGCCACTATGGTCCTTGCTCCTCATGGAGCTTCCAGTTTACTGGGAGATGTTGAGTAGATGAATAAATGGATGAATCAACCTGCTGAACTTCTGTTTGCGCACTCCTAGGCTAGGTGCTGTGTAGCATATAAAGGTAAATGAGAGCACAGTTTCTGCCTATAGAGAACTCATCATCTAGTTGTTTGTGAGTAACTGATATGAGCTGTGAGAGGAGGAACTTGGACTCCTATGAGACATCCTTTCTCATAGTAATAAAGCTGACTCCCAAGACAACACTTGTGACCCGTTGGTGTTACCAGGGTCATAGTTGTACAGTCTTAGGCTGAGGGGCTGGAGCCTCCCTTTCATGGAATAGCTGTAGAATTTAGGCCAAGGATCCCTGGTGATTCCTTTTCCCCTTCATCTGTCCTGATTTAGAAGTCAGAGGAGCCCAGATTTACCCACCCGACCTCTCTGCCTCAGCAGCTGCCCTCCCAGCAGCTGATGTCCAGGGATCAGGATGAGCAAGAGGAACTGGATTTCCTGTTTGATGAGGAGATGGAGCAGATGGATGGGCGGAAGAACACCTTCACTGCCTGGTCTGATGAGGAATCTGACTATGAGATTGATGACAGGGATGTCAACAAGATCCTCATTGTCACCCAGACACCACATTACATGCGCCGGCACCCAGGGGGGGACCGCACAGGCAACCACACCTCTCGTGCCAAGATGAGCGCTGAGCTGGCTAAGGTCATTAATGATGGCCTCTTCTACTATGAGCAGGACCTGTGGGCTGAGAAGTTCGAACCTGAGTATTCTCAGATCAAGGTGAGGCTTGGACATAGCAGTGATTGTGGAGCCTGGGGTGCCTGAAATGTACAGAGAAGAGGAAGATTGATTAGCTTTGCAACTTTAGGCAGGTCCTTATAATTCAGAATCTCAATTTTTCTATGTGGGAAGGGGATGGTAATCGACATCTAGCTTGGACACTAGGAGTGAGAAGTGATGTATAAACGCTGCAAACTCTTCAGGTGAGGTGGGGGTGATTATTGTTCTACCTGTGCATCCATAGTTAATTTTTTTTTTTTTCCTTAGTCTGAGATGGCTATGAACATAGTTAATATTATAACAGTTGGCCAGACACTTTTGTGGGGAATAGAATAAGGGTAGATTGTTATTTCTAGTCTTTTTTTTTTTTTTTTTTGAGACAGAGTCTCACTCTGTCACCAGGCGCCAGGCTGGAGTGCAGTGGCACAATATTGGCTCACTGCAACCTCCACCTCCCGGGTTCCAGCAATTCTCCTGCCTCAGCCACCCAAGTAGCTGGGACTACAGGCGCACACCACCATGCCCAGCTAATTTTTTGTATTTTAATAGAGATGGGGTTTCACCATGTTGGCCAGGATTGTCTCAATCTCTTGACCTTGTGATTCGCCCACCTCGGCCTCCGAAAGTGCTGGGATTACAGGCGTGAGCCACCGTACCTGGCCTATTTCCAGTCTTAAATATTTAGGCCTCTACAAATTTAGAAGCCTTTTAAGAAGCTTGCTTTATATGGAAAATGGAGAAAAGATAGGTCTTTTGAAAAATTGCTGCTGCCTGGAAACAGTCAAAACATCTCTGTTGTAGGATTTTACAGAGTGGATATGTTTGGTGGTAAGTTGTCCTTGGATGAGCCTGTGTAACAAGTAACAGTACATTTACTGTAAATAAGGAGGAAGGAGAGTTGTCCAGCCACTGTGTGATAAGGCAGTCACAGAAAGAGAGATGGGTAAACACTGGAGCTTTCAGGGGAGTCTGTAGTGAGTTCCTGAGGAGCTGCTGTCAGCTTGATCTCAGTCTTACTACAGGGAGGGTGAGGCAAGCACTGTCTTCTCGGCTAGCACACTTGTGCCAAGGTAACTGGGGTGAGGAATGGTGACTGGGCAGTTGAGAGCCTAGGGACCAAAATTCCACGTATGTGGGAGCTGCCCTCTCCAACTTCCTGCCAGTCTTGATTCCTTAAACAGGCTAGAGCAGCCTGCTTACTTACATCTTTCCCCACCCAAATCATATCCTCTGCAGCAAGAGGTTGAGAACTTCAAAAAAGTCAATATGATCAGCCGGGAGCAGTTTGACACACTGACCCCTGAGCCCCCCGTGGATCCCAACCAGGAAGTTCCTCCTGGGCCACCTCGGTTCCAGCAAGGTGAGAGGCAGACATCTGAGATCTTGACATGGGTGAGAGGGTCTGGAGTCCTTGTACTGGGGGCTGTCCAAGGGTGGATGCCACAGGCCTTCCCCTGCTTCCTGACTCCTCTGTCTCTGCAGTTCCCACGGATGCCCTGGCCAACAAGTTGTTTGGTGCTCCTGAACCCTCCACCATCGCCCGCTCTCTACCAACCACTGTCCCAGAGTCGCCAAACTACCGCAACACCAGGACCCCCCGCACTCCCCGAACACCGCAGCTCAAAGACTCAAGCCAGACATCACGGTTTTACCCAGTGGTGAAAGAAGGACGGACACTGGATGCCAAGGTGGGGCGTTCCTGCCGGACTACTCAGTCTTGGGCCTACTTCACTGCATTCCAGTGCTTTGCTTCTCTCCCTTGCCTTGTTTATCTAAGACAAGGAAGTGCCAAATCCTTCACCTGCTCTGTGTTCTGAGGCTGGTGGGCTCATCTAGGATTAGATGGCCACATCTGCAAAACATATGAGGTGTGGGAGTGGTGGCCCCATGTAGAAAGGCCTAAGGAGGATTGACCCAGGTATGAGTCCTTGGGCAAATCACTTTATTACCAGATCTTGATTTCTTCACCTGTAAAATAGGCATGCCAGTTCCTATCTTACCATTGTGAACATTGTAAGAGAACAGATATGAAGAATGCTGTTGTAAAACGTGAGAGATCACACCCATGAGAGTATCTTAGTCCTACAAATGCTTGATGCTTCTCAGAGTTGTAGGAGTACAAATAGTAACAAACCCTGGGCTAACCTTTACAGATGCCTCGAAAAAGAAAGACAAGACACAGTTCAAACCCACCCTTGGAGAGCCATGTGGGCTGGGTGATGGATTCCCGCGAGCACAGGCCCCGTACTGCTTCCATCAGGTACCTGGGGCAGTAGAGGAAGAGTGATTAGGCTGCCTGTGGGTTGGGTGGGCAAGCCATGAAGTTGACTGGACCAAGAAGATTGGTCTGAAAGTTAAGGGGACCCTCATCTAAGAGGGTTTCTAAAAACCGGTTTGAAAAGCTTAGCCCAGGACCTGGGAAGGGGGAGGCTTTTTTCCTAAAGAAGGGGTGTGGCAGTCCCATGAGATCAGATTTTCATATATGCAGAGAGAAAATCTCTCTGAATTGGTTTCCAAGCCTGGATATCTACTTCCTACCTGAGGAAAGATAGCCAGGTAGTTGAATATACAGATTTCTGGGAGTCTCTGAGCATACTGTGTCTTGGGAAGTTACCTGAAAATTTTTAAAAATTAAGATACATATTTATTGGCTCCACCTGTAACTACTGACTCTGCTTCTTGGGGTAGGGCTCACACTCTTTTTTTATTTATTTCAGTAAGATGCCCCCAGAGTGTGTTCCCTGTTCCCCAAAGCAATGTTTGAGAGCCACCAACTTATGCCCTCTGCTTCCTGCAGAGATGGTACAGACTGCGAATAGGCATGCTTTTGAAAAAAAATACACAGTTGATCTTTGAATAACAAAGGGGCTGGGGTGCCCACCCCACTCGCAGTCAAAAATCCATCTATAGCTTTTGACTCTCCAAAAGCCAATTGTTAAGCAGAACCTTTACCAATAACATACAGTCAATTAGCACATATTTTGCATATTATATGTGTTACATACTATCTTACGATAAAGTAAGCTAAAGAAAAAAATGTTACTAAGGTCACAAAGAAGGGAACAACAGACACTAGGGTCTCTTGAGGGTGGGGGGAGGGAGGAGAGTGAGGTAGAATTTACCTACCTACCAGATCTGCATAAATACCTCTGAACGTAAAATAAAAGTTAAAATTGTAAGAGAAAATATTTACTGTTCAATAAGTGGAAGTGGAATCATCATCAAGGTTTACGTCCTCATGGTCTTCACATTGAGCAGGCTGAGAAGGAGGGATTGGTGTTGCTGTCTCAAGAGTGGCAAAGGTGGAATTAATCTTCGTATAAGTGGACCCATGCCTGTGGGTCGGGTGGGCGAGCCATGCGTGGATCCATGCATTTCAAACCCATGTTGTTCAAGGGTTCACTGTAGTTGGATTGACCCGTGATGGCTCATTAAGGAAGGTTAAATGCTTAAAGTTAATAAATGATTAAAACTCGAGTTTTATCATTGGACAGGTTTCTGCTGTTAAATAGTCTTACGACCCTGGATGACTTTCCCAATCTCTGTAAGCCTCAGTACCTCTTTGTAAAGCCCTCTTGAGAGCTGATGCAGAGTTCATCAGACCCATGGATATAAGTTAAAGGCCCAGTGCAGTAACTGGGCCTCCTTGTTTGATTTCCTGTAAGAGGGTGGATCTTGGCTGACAGAAAGGATCAGAGGGACCCCTCTAACCTTATGGTGGGGCTGCTGTGGGGTGACAGTATGTTTTGTGGTTTCTGTAGCTCCAGCCCCTCAGAAGGGACACCTACAGTTGGCAGCTATGGCTGTACTCCCCAGTCATTGCCCAAGTTCCAGCATCCTTCCCATGAACTGCTCAAGGAAAATGGCTTCACACAACACGTCTACCATAAGTATCGTAGGCGCTGCCTTAATGGTAAGAGATGCGGGGGCAGGGGACGAGCCTCTAGGGCCCTTATTTAGACCCAGAGTATAAGAGTTGGGGGTGGGGAGGATAGGTGACTCTGTTACCTGACTTAAGAGCAAAATAAGACATGACATTATAGCGAGAAGGATTGAAGTTAGACTTGGGCCAGGTAGTTTTAAAATGTAGGAAGTTAGGGGAATATGGCACTCAACAACATTCCTGTTCTTTGATTTTCCTCTATTGATATTAAAGTTGTCAATTAAGTATTTCTATATCTCTGGCATGATTACTGACCCAGCTATTGTCAGGTCTAATCCACTGTCAATCACAAAAGGGTATGTAAGAGGTGGCATGTGCTCTCCAGAACAAAGGTTGCCAAACAGTGGCTTGTGAGTCAAATCCACCCAGTAGTCTGTTTTTGTATGACTTTGGAGCTAAGGACAGTTTTCACATTTTTAAGAAGTTGTAAGAAAAAAAGATTAGTGACAGAGACTATATGAAATATTTATTCTCTGGGCCTTTACAAAAGTAGTTTGCTGATTCCCCCAACCCCACTATAGAAGATAGCGTAAGGAAAGAGCCTGTCTAGATGCTCGCGTCTGTCTTCCCCTCTTCTAGTATTCTGATAGGTTGGCTGTAAAGATGTACAAAACCAATCTAACTAGTCACCTATAGTTATTAACTCGTCCATCCCCTTTCATTCAACAAAACATGGCTGCTAAATTCTTGGTTCATCCACTTCACTTCTCTCTTTCTTATTCTGTCTGTGTGTAATAACAGCTTTATTGGGATATAATTTATGTATGATGCAATATGCCTATTTAAAGTATACAATGTAATAGCTCTAAGTATATTCTTATAGTCGTGTGCCCATCACCAGAATCAATTTTAGAACATTTTCATTACCCTAAAAAGAAATGCTATGCCCTTTACCAGTCATACTCATAATACATGCAAACTACTCACTACCCCCTGAAATCTTCCCAGCCCTGTAAAACTACTAACCTACTTTCTGCCTCTAAGGATTTGCCTATTCTGGAAGTTTCACATAAATGAAATTATATTGTATGTAGTCCTTTGTTATGGCCTCTTTCTCTTAGTATATTTTGTATACTAACAAATACACAACAAGGTCTGTGTTGTAGCATGCATCAGTACTCTATTCTTTTTATTGCCAAATCATATTCCATTGTGTGGATGTATCACATTTTGTGTATCCATTCATCAGTTGATTGCGATTTGGGTTGTTTCTACTTTTTGTCTATTATGAATAATGCTACTGAGCATATTCACATATAGGTTTCTTGTAGTTGTAGATTTTCCTTTATTTTGGGTGGAAGAGTAGCATTGTTGGGACATGTGGTAACCGTGTTTAACCCTCTGACAAAATTCAAGACTGTTTTCCAAAGTGGAGGTACCATTTTATATTTCTAAAAGCAGTATGCAAGCCTTCTGATTTTTCACATCCTTCCAATACTTGTTATTGTTTGTCTATTTTTATTTAATTAACGTTTATTTTTGAGACATAGTTTTGCTCTGTCACCCAGGTTGGAATGTAGTGGCGTAATTAGAGTCCACTGCAGTCTTGCCTGGGCTCAAGCAATCCTCCTGCCTCAGCCTCCTGAGTAGCTGGGACTACAGGCATGCACCACCATTACCTATCTAATTATTAAAAGTATTTTTGTAGAGACAGGGGTCTCACTGTGTTGACCACGCTGGTCTCAAACTCCTGGCCTTAAGCAATCCTCTCTCCTCAGCCTCAGAAAATGCTGGAATTACAGACATGAGCAACCTTGCCCAGCCAAGAGCCTTTTTTAACTGGATTATTTACCTGAATTACTAAGTTGTAAGAATTCCTTTATTAGATTCACATTTTAATGATATTTATTTTCTCTGTACCTATTTCGTTGCTTGTGCTTTTGGTGTTGTGTATTTTTTTATATTACCATTTTGTACTTGTGAATATTGTAGGACTTTTTTTTTTTTTTTTTTTTTTTTTGAGACAGTGTCTCGCTCTGTTGCCAGGCAAGCTGGAATGCTATGGCGCAGTCTCAGCCCACTGCAACTTCCGCCTCCCGGGTTCAAGTGATTCTCCTGTCTTAGCCTACCGAGTAGCTGGGACTACAGGCGCCCGCCACCACGCCCAGCTAATTTTGTATTTTTAGTAGAGATGGGGTTTCACCATGTTGGCCAGGCTGGCCTTGATTTCTTGACCTTGTGATCCACCCAGCAGGACTCTTGAGATAAATATTGGTAATGAGCAGAATATAGGTTGTTAGAATTTACAAACGATTTTTTCATGCCTTGTCTTTTTCTCAACGGCACTTGAAAGCAGTGCCAATTGAGGTGAAGAGCTAGATTGCCAGCCTGGTTCAGAAGCTGCTGCCACCTGCTCCTGGGAAAGTACAGGCCCAGCTTCCAGCATCAGGGCTTGGTGCAGAATGATTAGTGCTCAATAAATACCTGCTGAAAGACTGAAGTGGCAGATGATGTATGAGGGGATTTGAAGGTACAGGAGAAAGGACCAAGTCTTAAGTTCTAGGATCCTTTGTCCCTGAAGCAAGAGTAGCCTCAGTGAACCTGAGGCATGTCTTTCCTCCTTTCTTTCCCATCAGAGCGGAAACGCTTGGGCATTGGCCAGTCTCAGGAGATGAACACACTCTTCCGCTTCTGGTCCTTCTTCCTCCGAGATCACTTCAACAAAAAGATGTATGAGGAGTTCAAGCAGCTGGCTCTGGAGGATGCCAAAGAAGGCTACAGGTGAGCAGGTTTGGGATGGGGGACTTTGGCTGCTGCTTAGGTGTGGTGTGGGGTCCCTAGTTGGTCTGCTTCCAGAACTGTAGTTGGAAATTTTTTGCATGTGTATTTTTATTCATATACTTTATGAAAAATTTGTTTTTAAATGAACAATACATTCACATGGTTCAAATTTGAAACAGTTTGTTTAAAAGGTTATATAGCTGGGCATGGTGGCTCATGCCTGTAATCCCAGCACTTTGGGAGGCCGAGGCGGGTGGATCACAAAGTCAGGAGATTGAGACCATCCTGGCTAACACTGTGAAACCCTGCCTCTACTAAAAATACAAAAAAATTATCTGGGCGTGGTGGCACACGCCTATGGTCCCAGCTACTCGGGAGGCTGAGGCAGGAGAATTACTTGGACCCCGGAGGCGGAGTTTGCGGTGAGCCAAGATCACACCACTGCACTCAAGCCTGGGCGACTGAGTTAAAAAAAAAAAAAAAAAAAGATTATATAATGAAGAATTGTCTCATCCCTGTCCCCCGCCCATCTGGTTTCTTTCCCCACAGGCAACCAGTTTTAGAATCTTATGGGTCCTTTATAAAGGACTCCATGTAAGCAAGTAGGTATCTGTGTAGTCTCCCATGCCACTACCACTCCTTTTGATTACACTAAAGCTGGCTTATGATAAAATATTTTTTGCACCTTGCATTTGTTTTTGTTTTTGCTTAATACTATATTTTGGAGATCATTCTATATCTGTACATAATTAACTTTCTTGTTCTTTTTTGTATAGACTTTAACATGGTCTTTTACTATATGGATGTACCATGATTTATTTAGCTAATCTCCTATTGGTAGATACTTAGCTTGTTTCCAATATTTTGCTATTAAAAAAAAAAAAACCTTAAGAATCCTTTTATCTTTGCTGGGCAATGGTGGCTCATGTTTATAATCCCAGAACTGGTGAGGCCAAGGCAGGAAGATACTTGGGTTCTGGAGTTTGAGACCAGCCTGGGCTCAAGTGATCCTTTTGCCATAGTAAGACCTTGTTTGTATTTAGAAAAAACAACAACACTTCCACACCCCTGCCACGATTTTCAATGTAAAATGGGCTCTCTGTAAATTATATGAAAAAAGACAACTTTGGAAAAGCTGATGAAAACATTCATCATTGTAGAGACAGCAAGTGCTATTCTGCCATCAAGCTTCCTACTTTCTTCATGGCATATTTAAGGTATTTAGCGCATCCCATGAAGTATGTGCTCTTCTAGATTTGGTATGCTTGTGTAGTTGTAAAATTTACATATTTGTTTACAAAAATGGGCTCATGGGATCATTCTGTGTCCAACATGTTCAAACATGTCTTCCATTTGATAATATATTGTAAGCATTTTTCAGTATCCATAAATACACATTTATACTTTATTTTTATTTATTTATTTATTTATTTATTGAGACAGAGTCTTGCTCTGTCACCAGGCTGGAGTGCAGTGGCGTGATCTCAGCTCACTGCAACCTCCAACTCCCTGATTCAAGCAATTCTCCTGCCTCAGCCTCCTCAGTAGCTGGAATTATAGGCACTCGCCACTATGCCCAGCTAATTTTTGTATTTTTAGTAGAGATGGGGTTTCACCATGTTGGCTAGGATGGTCTCAATCTCCTGACCTCGTGATCCACCCACCTTGGTCTCCCAAAGTTCTGGGATTAGAGACGTGAGCCACCGTACCCGGCCACTATTAATTCCTAATAGCTTATATTACTCTATTGTGTAGATTCACCGTGATTATTCTTAATTGCATCTCTATTCATAGACTTTTGTATTTTCCTTAATAATGCTGCTATAAACAGTTTTGTACATCTGTTAAGATCTAAATCTGGATTGGGTGCGATGCCTCACACCTGTAATCCCAACACTTTGGGAGGCCGAGGCAGGTAGATCACTTGAGGTCAGGAGTTTGAGACCAGCCTGGCCAACATGGTGAAGCCCCGTCTCTACTAAAATGACAAAAATTAGCTGGGTTTGGTGGCATGTGCCTATTATACCAGCTACATGGGAGACTGAGCCAGGAGAATGACTTGAACCCGGGAGGCGAAAGTTGCAGTGATCCACAATTGTGCTGCTGCACTCCAGCCTGGGTGACTTAGTGAGACACTGTCTCAAAAAAAAAAAAAAAGAGAGAGAGAGAGAAAAAAAATTTAAATTTACAATTTTGGCCATTTCTTTGGCTTTTGTTCTTTTTTGTTCTTTTTTTTGAGACGGTGTCTCGCTCTGTCACCCAGCCTGGAATGTAGTATTACAATCTTGGCTGACAGCAACCTCTGCCTCCCAGGCTCAAGCAATTCTTCTGCCTCAGCCTCCTGAGTAGCTGAGATTACAGGCACCGCCACCATGCCCGGCTAACTTTTGTATTTTAGTAAAAATGGGGTTTCAACCACGTAGACCAAGCTGGTTTCGAAATCTGGACTTCAAGTGATCCACGTGCCTTGGCCTCCCAAAGTTCTGGGATTATAGGCATGAGCCACTGCACCTGATTGCATGTGTTCCTTTAAGTGAAATTTCTGACTCAGTTAAATGAACAAACCTACTAATTGGTATGGTCAGATGGCTTTGCAGAGCTTTTATACCAGGGATTGGCCAACTTTTTCTGGAAACAGTCCGTAAATAGGCTTTGTTGGCCATAAGGTGTTGTTTGTAACTGTTCAACTTCATTCACTCTGTTCTTGTAGCAGAAAGCAACCATAGACACTTCATAAATGAATAGGAGTAAATAAATGTCTGTGGGCAGGGGGTCATAGTTTATTGATCCCAGGAAAGCTCTGAACATTTCATGCTGGACCCACTTAGACTACCATTCTTAAAGCGTATATGCTGCTTTTTTCAGTACAGAAATACATGTTGTTTAAACTGTTTCATAGTTCCTGCATTATGCAGGCACATTTTTCCATTTTACAGATGAAGAAACTGTGCCCTGATTTCACTGACTTGTGTTCTGCAGATATGGTTTGGAGTGCCTTTTTCGATACTACAGTTACGGCCTGGAAAAGAAGTTCCGGCTAGACATATTCAAAGATTTTCAGGAGGAAACAGTGAAGGACTATGAAGCTGGTAAGAGCCAGAGTTGGATCTCAGTGGGGCATGATCATCTAGGGCTCCTTTTCCCCAGTTCCACTTGGGTCTTTCTGTGTATTATGCAACACCTCCCTCTCCTTTGAGTTTATCCTCACTAGCTCAGTTTTTCTGTACCTCTCTTTCCCTATAGGCCAACTGTATGGGCTGGAGAAGTTCTGGGCCTTCTTGAAATATTCCAAAGCCAAAAACTTGGACATTGACCCCAAACTGCAAGAATACCTCTGCAAATTCCGACGTCTTGAAGACTTCCGAGTAGATGTAAGTGAAAGTCTTTCTCTAACCCTATTTGTCGTGGAAAGGAAACTGGACCAGGAGTCAAGATGCTTGGATTCTGGTCCAGTTGTGTCCCTGCTCCCCACAATTTGGGCTTTAGTTTTTTTCATCTTTGAAATGGAGGGTGAGTGGCCAATGAAGTCTAATTGGAGATAGTTGTATGGTTGCTTCTGCTTCCCCCTTCTGTGGTACCATCATAGTGCTCTTTCTCTCCTATCTTACCACCCTCCTTGCTACTGTGTCTGTTAGCCACTACTAGTTGGTCATGGTGGGTGATATCCAAGATACACATATTTGTTCTTTCTGGAAAAGGCCAATTCCAACCCCAGTTTATAAATTAATGCCCAGGTCCCTATGTTCTTGGAGCAATGCCTCAATGGTGACATCCAGTGGCAGGGCTGTGTTATTACTGCTGGATATATCAAGGGAAGTTGGAGTAATTTAATTGATTCAGCAGATACTGATTGGATGACTCTGCTGGGTGCTTTAGAGATAAGGGAAAGAGACTCAATTATTCCTTCTGAGAGTTTATATTGTAGTAGAGATGTCTGTTAGTCATCTCAGTCCCTTCAAACCTTTTAGCAAAAAGGCAAATACAAGTAAATGACAGTAGCCCTTACATTTTGTATTAGTCTGTTCTCACTCTGCTAATAAAGACATACCCAAGACTGGATAATTTTTAAAGGAAAGCAGTTTAGTTGACTCACAGTTCTGCATGGCTGGGGAGGCCTCAGGAAACTTAAATTCTCGGCAGAAGCAAACATGTCCTCCTTCACATGGTGGCAGCAAGGTGAAGTGCAGAGTGAAGGGGAGTAAAAGCCCCTTATAAAACCGTCAGATCTCATGAGAACTCACTCACTATCACAAGAACAGGATGGGGGAAACTGCCCCTATGATTCAGTTATCTCTACCTGGTCCCTCCTATGACATGTGGAATTATGGGAACTGCAATTCAAGATTGAAATTGGGTCGGGGGGTTGGGCGGGGGGGCAAAAAAAAAAAGAAATTTGGGTGGGGCCACAGCCAAACTATATCACATTTATTATTTTAAAACTGACATTTATTGAGTGTTTATTATGTGCCAGGCACTTTACATTGACCTTATTTAACCCTCATGTGGATGTGCAGACAGGACTTACTACACAGACAGGTAAACTGAGCTTTGTGGCCATCCAGCGACATAATGGCAGAGCCACTCAGGTCTTTCACTATAAAGACAAATCTGTTTTCTTTCACTTTGAAGCATTTCCACCCTTAGGGAGAAGAAGGGAAAGAAGGAGGGTACAAGTTACAGAGAACCTTTGTGATAAGGAGACCTATTAGGGTGGAACAAGGACTCAGTTTTGGTTTCCAAAATGGGAAGGAAATGTCTGTCCTTGGGGTTATAGGACCTTTGTTAGGGTAAGGCCAGGCTGGAGCATGGTCTGAATTTTAGTTCAGGATCCTCTTTGGGCCTTGAAGAGAATGAGATGATCCCCAGAAGGATCTGGGCCTTCTAAGCTGAGACATCACAGCATACTGCATGCCACATTCCACATTTCTGAGCAAGAGATCCCTTCTTGGAAGGGAAGCAGAAATGTGGTTGGATAAAAGCCTAGCCTTTTGGGGCCAATAGACCTAAATTTTGTCTTTACCAATTACCAGCTGTGAGACCCAGGGGAAGTTTTTTTGTGTGTGCTTTAGTTTCCTCATCTATAAAATCAGTTGTCCATGGGTCCACATCAAAGGGTGATGCCGACCCCATGAGAGAATGTGCATAAAACAGCACAAGGCTTGACATGGAGAAATGCTTAATAACTGATAATTTATTTTTAAGGTTAAACCCATTCATTATCTATATTTTGAGGTAGAAAATAGGAAGTGTCTAGACAGACCTGGCAAGGAAGAGGGTACAGATAGTGCCTCCGATCACCTGTGACTCCTTCCTCTGTTGCAGCCCCCCATGGGTGAGGAGGGCAACCACAAGCGACACTCAGTGGTAGCAGGAGGTGGCGGTGGTGAGGGCAGGAAGCGGTGCCCTTCTCAGTCTTCCAGCAGGCCTGCCACCATGAACAGCCAACCCCCTACACCACCCACCGGCCAGCCCGTCCGGGAAGATGCCAAATGGACAAGCCAGCACTCGAACACACAGACTTTGGGAAAGTGAAAAACTCCTTAGCCCTGGGGCTTGAGAAGAGGGGAAAGGGGTGGGGTGGGTAAGAGTCCATGGGGGTGCCCAGTCCCAGGAGAGGGGACAATGAAGGGACAGGCCTGAAGCTACTAGGACAGGCCTTTGTGCTGAGTAGCAGTGTGTACACCATTTGGGCTATCAGAGGTACCCCTGGGCAGGAGCCTCTACATCCCCTTCCCCCTCCTCTCTCCATGACTCTTAACATCCTAGCTTCTAAGGGTGGGGGGAAGAGGGGAGATTTTTATATATATATATATATATATACATATATATATATCAAGTTTTAAATTATTGATAGTTCATCTGAATTACCAAAATCACTCTGCAGCCCTGCCCCGCGGCTAGTAGGCCGCAACCCTGGTCCCCCCCCCTAACCTCCTCCTGCTCCCCCTCGAGCCAACTATGCAGCCCACAAGAAGGCCCTGCGGGCCCCATTGCCCAGCACTGTCCCACAGAAGGCTCTGGTGGTACCCCTGGGCCCCAGGAGCATCGGCCCCTCAATCATCTGGGGTTTGTCATCACCATGTACTCTCCCTGCTATCCCCATCATGCCCTTCTGCCATCTTCTGGGAGAAGGAAACCAAAGGATCTAAAACTGGGGTTTGGGGGAAGGTTTTAGCCTCTCCCCACTCCCCTTGCCCCACACCCTTTACTCCCCAGCCCAGAGAGACGCTGCTTATACCAGGAAAGACTATTGAAAGATGATTTATTTTATTTTTCTCTGACCTTTCCATCCTTGAGAAAATGAAAAAAAAACAAAACAAAAAAAAAACAACCACAAAAGACCAAAAAAAAAAAAAAAAAATCAGAAAACCCCCACCTAATCCACAGAAAGTGATGTCTTTCCCCTTCCCTTGGAATTTTTGTTTTGTTTTTGGAAATAATATTTTTTTAAAAGTTGCCTTATTGTGGAGCGGGAATCTGAAATACCCAAATGCCTGTTTTCCTCGGTGGAGTCAACCCGAAGAGCTCCCACCTTCTCTGGATGTGCCTGGGCTTGGACTGGCTAGAATTTTTCTCTGGACTGTTGCATGTACAGTGTCTCCATCCTGGAGGCAAGAGAGTTGAGGGTGGCTCGAATCAGAGCCATACCCAAGATATCCCTGCTGTTGCATCGTTTGAAGCTGACGTCCTGTGTCTGTACACTGCTGCCACTGTTGTGTCCTTGCTCTGCTTGCTGTTGCCTCATGCCAGGCCCTGTCCTGCCGTGACACCCTTCATCCTATCCTTGGAACCCCAAGGCCAAGTTTTCTTCAAACTGTTGGAGAACAGAGTTGGCCTGCATCTGGAACACACTTGTCCTCAGCTTGAACGTCTTCCTCCACCCAGAGTGGAAAGGTGAACACCTGCAGCTGAGGCTTGGAAACGTTTGTGTTGCTCTGAAAGATCTCTGAGACCTTAAGGAGGCTCTGTCTCTTAAAAGGTGGAGAAAGATGCCATTCTCTTCCTAAAGTCTGGTGGAGTCTCCCCATCTTGCATACCCTTCTGCAAGCCATCTATCTATGCTCACTCTCCAACTGACCCGCCTGGGAACAAGGGATGAGGAGGAGTTGGGGGCTGGGGGGAATCCTGCCAGTTGGTGAAGCCCTGTGGCAGGAAGGTATATGTGGACATAGAGTATACCTGATTCTCTTCTTCAGCCACTGACTGCTTGGGTTGGGCTGTAAATGACAATGGAATGGCTGGAGTCTGCTGTTGTCAGAAGGCAGGGAGAGGATGATGAAGGACTAACCCACACGGACTGGGATGTGTGTTGGGTATGGGCATGACTGCATGTTCACTCTCAGTGGGATCTGGGTAACATGGAGGAGTTCATGGTCCTGTTGCTCACTTACTGCAATGTGTTTGGCTCTCCTTTTCAGCTGGTTCCTCTGTTGGGCCCAAAGGTTGGGAGTAGGAGACAGTATCCCAGGCTGACGAGGGCTTCCCCTTTACCTTGGGTACCTCGTTAAATTTTAGCTTGTGCCCTTCCCCACCTTTGCCCTCCTAGTGGTTGGTATGTGGGAAGCCCATCTCAGTTCCTGTGACTTCATGTCTGAAACCAAGGATGAGCGTCTGGTCTCTGCTATGACGGTGGTATCTGAGGCCTTTCCCTGCCCAGTCTGGTGCCTGCTTCACATTGTACCAGGCACTGGATTCCTGGACTCCCTTCTCCTTTCTTTTCTTTCCTTCAGGTCACGCAGCCCTGTACTGTATCCAGCACCACAGAAACCTCAGTGTTTTTCCTCTGCTGGTTTGGGGGCACAAGGAAGCCCTAGGGTGTGGGGAAAGGCTGTTCTTACCTAGAGTTTACTCCCAGGCCAGGGGGCTGCCATGTTCTTCACAGACATCCCTGAAGGGAAGCCCCTTTGGGGCAGGGAGGTGAGGACTCCATCTCAACATAGGCTGGTGGTTGGAGTGGGGAGCTTTTTTTTTTTCTCTTCTTTCCTTTTTTTGTGACATGTTAGGAGTTAATGTTGCAAAGAGTAGTTTACATCTTCACTTTCTGAAGACACTTGAATTTAGGACCGATGTATCTGTGACAAGCATGCCAGAAGTGGCGGGGGCCATCAGGGCTAGCCACTTCACACCCACTATCCTCCCATGGGGATCCAAGACCTGAGACACAAAGCAACAGCCTGCCCAGATCCCTCTGTTCATCCTGTCCCTTCCAAGGTTGGTCCATGCCAACATAACCTTTGGGTATCAGACATCAGCAAGTCTGTGTGCCTCAGCCCTGTTAAGGGGCAGGTTTCTCTTCCGTCCTCTCCTGCACCTGGGAGCAAAGGCACTACCATTAGAGAAGGACCATCTGGCCCTGCCCCAGCCTGGACCCCTGGGGCTCAGATAGAGGTGTTGAGCCTCTATGTCAAAGTTGTTAAACGTTTTTGTTTTGTTCCATTGTAGCTCTTTTTTTCCTTTTCCTGGTGATTGATTTTATAAAAGGAAGTAAGCTGCTTAGAAGGTCCTGGAAGTGAGGAGGAGGGACAAGGAAGATGACTAGTTAGGGAGGGCGAAGGTTGTTTTTTGAAAAAAAAAGAAAAAGAAAAGAAAGCCTGGGTAATAGAGTGATCTGAATTATCTGGCACCCTCCTGAATGGAACCCCAGAGTACCTCCCGTGTGGAAGGGTCCCTGTATTTTCCCTGACACCCACCCTCTCCCCCTTCAGCCATGTTGATGGCAGAGAAGATAAGAACTTAAAGCCCATTTCTCACTGGAGAGGAAAACTTGTCATCTGGCTTTGCGGAGAAGGTTCCACCTTAATGCTCGTAGTACATTATCTTTACTGTGTGCTAGGATATCATATTTAAAAGGACAAAAAAAAATGTAAAATACTTGAATGAGCTTGTATTATAACATTAATATTATTGAGAGTATCTGCTTTCCAGGCTGAAGTGATTCATTCATTATTCTAGTCCTGCTTTAGTCCTTTGTAATTTGTGGTAATTATGCTTTTCTTTTTAATACAAAAAAATGTATAAAAATAAACACTTGAAAAGGCAAAATACTGACTGGTCTTCCATCTAGGGTATTGCTATTGGGTGTGAAGGATGGGTTTCTGTAGGGTTTCCCCAGATGTAGAGGAACCCTGCACTCAATGTGCACGTGAAACTCTGTCACTGGGTTTTGGGGAGTCTGCCTAAGGCAGACTTCTACAAGCCTTGAATTCATGTCTACCCTGTGTCTTAAGTGAGACATGACATCCATAGCCAGTGCCACAGAAGAGTGCAGTCCATCAGAATGCCAGGATTTCAACCCACTTGTCAGTTTCCAAGTTTTCCACTCCCCGCCTGTGGCCTGGTGTTGTGTTACGAGACAGCCAAGAAGAAAAAGTTTGATGCGGCTCCTTACGGAAGGTTGCCACAGCCGCTCTATGAACAGACTTTCCCACAGAGGGGTGGAGGAGGAATGATCCAGCACTGTGTGGCCTTAAGAAATCCTGGTCAGTCCCTGAACCCTGAGGCACAATGCTGGGGAGGGATGGAACAATGAGGCCCCCATTCCCTGTATAAATTACAAAACTAAAATTGGGGCATGGCCTTATTTACTTCTTATCTGACAACTGTCTCCCATACCTGGCTTGGGAAAATGGTTTTTCTAGAGAGCTTTTTTTCACTGTTCTTGAGGTGGCCAGGTACTTTTAGTACCACTAGTGGCCTCCATAGGCCAAAGGAGAATTAGGAGATAGTGTCCAGGGCTGATGCCGACTGATTGGTACTTTGAGAACAGAAAGATGAATTAATTGAACCTCCTTCACACATTATTGTTAGGAATGTTCACAGAAGCTTAACTGCACAGCCTGAGCTTCCAAATGTTATGTCTGAAGTACTAGAAATCTTGTAGTAGATCCCTCCACACCCCCCGCAAAATAAAAAAAAAACAACTATCCACTGGGATTCATGGAGACCAGTTTATTTTACATGCTTTCACGTTCTCTACTGGAAATTCAAGTACTTTTTTCAGCCTTAACTTGTATACCAACCTCAAGGCCATTTTATTTGATATAGCAAAGGATAGGGCTGGGCCTTTCTGCCAAGCACTGACCACTTGCCTGCCAAAAGTAAGAGGGGATTACAGCCTTTGTCCTTCTGGGCCCCTTACAGTACCTCAAAATCTGAAGGCCTTAAAGGGAAATAAAAGAGTATCTGTTCTTTCTCCTTATCTCCTATGCTTCTCTTTAAGCATACTGAAGATGGACTTTTTATTTGTAGGAAGAGGTGATGAGTGCAGGCCAGCAACTGAGAACTTACAGCTTTGATGCACCTGGAGCTGTATTCAAGCTGAGGGCACAAGCCTCCTAGGGAGGGAGCCAGGTCCACCAAGGCCAGAGGCAGGCAGGCGAGGCTGTGGAAGGCCAGGGAGATGCTGCCTGGTAAGTGCTCAGCTAGCCTGTTGGGCAAGACTCTGGGGTTTTAGAGCTGATAGGAAGGAGTCCATTTTTATAGTCCTGCCTGGAGACTTGGACTTATCTGATACTAAGGTATTTTATAAAGCCACAGTGGATGCTTTTCTTAAGAGAACTAAAAGTTAGGAAAGGCGCAAGTATATATAAGAATTTAGTAAGATGATAATGGTGTTCTTTCAAATCTCAAAGAGTGATCTTTAAGTTGTTCTTGGGAACCACAGGGTTCCTGACCATGTTTGGCTGCTAAGGGGAGGTCAGGATGGGGACTTCAACCCAAGCAACTGTGGTTTTGTTTTTGATAAGGTTCCTGATAAAAATCATCTTGAATAAATGTTGCTGAGAAACTGATGAAACATTTGGGGGAAGAAAGGATTTTGCCCTTTGCTTGGTCATGTTTTTCCATGCTTTATTCAGGGAGAAAGGGTTCTAACCTCTGGTCCTCATTCAGATAGACTAATTAGGGGTCTTCAGTTGGGTGTCCCCAAAGGGTAGCAACTCTGACCCTTCCCCTTGTGGGTAAAAGGGCTTTTCACCGTTTCTCAATTTGTGTTTTGGTTTCCACATAAGGCTAAAGGTGTTAAGGTTTGGTCTGCACCTCTTTGGTATCTCAGTTTTAATCCAGGGAGGAGCTCCTGGACTTCTTTTTTTCCATAAAAGGAAACCTTTTGTTTGTGGTAAGCCAAGTTAAATGGGGTCTTTACCACTCACTCAGTGTTTGGTGTGTGTGTTTGTGTGTGTGTTGGGTGATGTGGTGGACTGGTATCTGATGTGTCATGAATTGAGACCCATAACGATTTGCCAGGGTGTCTTGGCTCTAGCCTGAGAAGGGTATGTGAAAGCCTTTTGAGGCAGGAAGAGGCAAAGGGATACCTGGCCCTCCCACCCTCTGGTGCCCAAAGGAGCTCTCCCTGGAGCCAGACAGCCTCTGGTCCCCCTCCTTTCAGCTTTGTCATTCTCTGCATCCTGTCCAGGGTACAAAGGAGTTATCTGGGGCTGAACTCCTCTATTCTTCGACAGCAGGGGACCAGGGGGTCTCCTCCCTCTGACCAGCCTACAGTCTGGGAAGCTGTGTTTTCCTTTTTCTTAAGCTAACTCCTGATCCCATTGAGGGACATAAAGGGCAGTAGTTTGGAGGAAGCCTCATCCTTGGCCCTGCTTTTCTGGGAAGCTGACCTTCCCTCTACCCTCGTGGTGCCATCATTAGGAAGTGTGGCTGAAAGAGGCAAATTATTAGGTGCAATCAGGAAGCCGCATCTGTATCCATGGCTGAGGAACAGCCAGGATGATACTTGGGCCCTCTCTCACTCCGTCTTCTTTGGGGAGTCTGGGATGCTCTCAGAGAGTGGGGTGAAGCCCAGCAGGAGGACATGTCTCTCGTAGGCCTTGGTCTGCTTGAACATGGTGTCAGTCCCATGGAGGTGGTCCAGCACACCCAGCACTCCATAACACTGATTGAACCTAGAAGAGAGAGGAGGGCACTGCAGTGCCAGCACTGGAGGCCCCTGTGCATAGCCCATTTCATTTGTGCCAGTCTCACACATTTCTCAGCCCTCCTACCCTACACCTGTCACCACTGTCCTGATCATCTGCAGAAAAAGGTTGGGGAGTTGCTACCAATGCACCTTCCGGGGGCCACTCCAAACCTGCAATATGCAGTATCTGGACTCTTCCTTTGAAAAGCTTGCTGTGTGATTCTGATGCCCACAGTTTAAGGATTTCTAGCAGAACTAGGCTTCTTCAGGTATGAAATCACCAGCATCAGAATCCCCTGGAACACTTACTAAAATTCAGGTTTCCAGGCCCTGCTCCCCCAGATACTTTAGTTCAGCATATTTGGAGGGGAATCCAAGAGCCTATATTTTAAACAAGTATCTCAGGTGATTCAGGTATAGGAGGTTTGTAAACTACACTTGAAAAAGTCTGGGGCTTTCAGAGAGTACATGACTTTCCTGTAATTGCATGCAGGAGTTTTATACATATATGTACTTTTCTAAAGAGAATGTCCAGAACTTATTCAAAGGGCCCAGAACCCCAATAAAGGTTAAAAACCCCCAGTTGGAGGAGGACCCAATTGCAGAAGGAAAAAAGTAAAGTAAGGTCATCCCAGTGTGGTCCTTATTTTCCCAACCATCAGACCCCTTCTCCAACTAGCACTCACATGTAAACTGAGACACCAGTGTCTGCTATCAGAAACTGAAGGAGGGAGGGTGATGGTTATTGCCCAGGGACCCATTGTGAGAAGAGGGTCCTTACTTGAGATGGTGGTAGTCGTGGAATTCAGGTGAAGGCAGGAAAGGTAGGTGGTAGCCACAGTGGGAGATGGTGGTGATGATGAGGGCCAAGGAAAACCACATGGTGATGGAGGACAAGTGGGAGCCCATTACTAATGGGCCCACTATCGCTGGTAGCATGTTGGAGACCTGCAAGGGGAGGGATCATTGAAGGCGGGCCCAGGGAGATAAAGGGACCTAGCTGAGTGTACACTTAGCCCCAAGGTGGTACCAGAGGCAAACTTCCTTGGCCCAGGACTGGAGAAGCTGAGTTTCAGGATCTTGATTTGTTGAAGCATTCACCTTTGTAACTTGGGACAAATTAATGAGTTTGAGCCTCATCTTTCTTGTTAGCAAAATTAAGATTAAAAAGGTTGTTGGAGGGTCAGGCGTGGTGGCTCACACCTGTAATCTCAGCACTTTGGGAGGCCAAGGCAGGTGTATCACCTGAAGTTGGGAGTTCAAGACCAGCCTGACCAACATGGAGAAACCCCGTCTCTACTAAAAGTACAAAATTAGCCAGGTCTGGTGGCGTATGCCTGTAATCCCAGCTACTTAGGAGGCTGAGACAGGAGAATTGCTTGAACCTGGGAGGTGGAGGTTGTGGTGAGCCGAGATCATGCCATTGCACTCCAGCCTGGGCAACAAGGGCGAAACTTCGTCTCCAAAAAAGAAATAAAAAATAGGTTGTTGGAGGAGCCAGGTGTGGTGGTTCATGCCTGTAATAAGCCAGGAGTTCCAGCCAGCCTGGGCAAAATAGCAGGACCCCAACTCTACAAAAAAATCAAAAATTAGTCAGATGTGGTGGTGAACACTTGAGGTCTCAGCTATTTGGGAGGCTGAAGATAGAGGATCACATGAGCCCAGGAGTTGGAGGCTGCAGTGAACTATGATCACACCATTGCACTCCAACTTGGATGACAGAGCAAGACCCTGTCTCAAAAAGAAAAAAAAAAATAGTTGTTGGGATGATTAAATGAGATAACTGTGTTAGGCACTTAACATAGCCTGGCACATGGAAGGTAGACAATAAATGGTAGTAGCTGTTTTTAAATGAGAAGAAAAAGGGCCAGTGTGGTCTAAGTTCCTGCAGGAGACCTGCAGGAAAGTTGTTGGGGCTGTCTGTCCTTTGCTCTGGGGAGAGTAGAGCTCTACTCACCACATGCTCGATAGGGTGGGCATAGAGCGAGATCACGCCAATGGGAGCTGTCCACTCGTGGTGTTTCTTGTGGATTTTCTTGTAGAATGTTGGGTGGTGAAGGAGCCTGGGGAAATAGTTAATAGCCAATAACCTGCTGATTCCTCTTTCTCCCTCCCCTACCAGACCATGAGCAACCAAAAATGGGAACTAGGGGTTACAGCCACAGAGCAAAGTTAAAAACACCCAGACCTGCCTTCAAGTTTCAACCCCAGCCCTTATGTTGCATTGTTTGGGAGTGGGTTGGTTTGCCTCTCTACCCCAGTTTTATTTGCTGTAAAATGGGATGCTGGCCAGAAATGATTGAATAAGGAAGTGGATGGGAAAGTGCGCTGGCTCCCACACAATCAGAGAGGGCTTTTCTTTTCTGGACATTCATTCCTCAGTTGTCCCAAGTTGTCAGTTATGAGATTTTATTGGCCTAAACTAAATTCAGAAGCCTGTTTTACTTCTTTTTCTTTGAGACAAGGTCTTACTCTGTCGCCCAGGGTGGAGTGCAGTGGTGTGATCACAGCTCACTGCAGCTTTGACCTCCCGGGCTCATGTGATCTTCCTGAGTAGCTGGGACTACAAGTGTACACCACCACATCTGGCTAATTCACAAAATTTTTTTGTAGAGACGGGGTCTCCTGACGTTCCCCAGGCTAGTCTCAAACTCCTGGGCTCAAGTGATCTGCCCATCTCAGCCTCCTAAAGTGCTAGGATTACAAGCATGAGTCACTGCACCTGGCCTCAGTTTCCTTGATCAGTGAGCCCTAGAGAGGATGAGGAACCAGCTGTGCCTCAGGCAGAGACTGCTTACCGGTGTGAATAGTAGAACAAGACTTCCTCGATCAGCGTGAAGATGGCCAGCTCCAGGAGGAACCAGTGGAAGGTGGGTAGCTCATGGCGGCAGGGGTCTCCCCACCATTTGAGGAAGGGATAGAGGAAGACCACCATGGGGAAAGAGATCATGCACTGGTTGAAAAGAACAGTACGGATAGACTGGCGTAGTTTCACAGGGTCCACCTGCCCAAGGGAAAGGAGGAGGGAGATGGACAACAGTGTGAGAAGTAGGTTCCACTGTGACCTGCTCACAGGAGGCCCTCAGTCCGGTTGGATTCTAGGAGAGATGTTGAGGCACAGCCAGTAGCTCCTGACTGCCACCTAGCCCTGGGCCTGGAAACGTAGTAGAATAAGGCCCTGGCTGCTAGGCAGGTGAGTAATGCCACTGTCCCTGGAAACTTCAATAGCCTTCAATCTGTGCTGGAACCTGCCTTCCTGGTTCTGCACATTATCACCACTGCCCTCCCCATTTCTCTGGCCAGGCTCCATGTACTTGCAGGTAACTTGAGGAGCCTTCAGGGTGCTTAGAGAAGGCTGTGACTCTCTGGTTGACACCCCATTTCAGCCTTTTAGCCCCTCTTCATCAGAGAACCTTATTCATGATTGGATGTAGAGAACAAGGTCATCTGCCTTCTCTTGTGGTCCAGCCTTACTGCAGTCGGCCCAGAGCAAAGAAGCAGGTCAGCCAGGGAGCTGCTTATGTAGCTTCTTTACCAACTTCCTGGTTTTCACAGTGACACTGTCAAAATGGGGACTTGCCCAAGCATTTCCACCAGGGTCCACTGTACAGAGCTGGCCCCAAGTATACAAACTCCATTTGGCCTCAACACTACAGCCAGTATTTCCTCCAGAATCAGCAACCCCTGACCCTTCCCTTTGTGAGACCACTGGGCCTCCAGGGAACAGTCCTGTGACCATAGATTACTTGCTGGGTCCTGATGAACTTGTTTGGTTAGAAGGGATTTCTCCAAGTTCCCTCTGTGAGCTGGAGGGATTTCTGCCCCAAAGCAAGACAGAGGTTCAGGATGGTCCCCAACTTGAGGCCTGTCTTTTCCTCCAGGCTTTCCAGGCACTGCATGCATTGACTGACTAAAGAATTCACTCTTTGTTTACTTCCATCCCATTGTGAGGCCAGGTCTTTCAAGCCTGTTGTGAGAGGACATATTAGGTGAGGCCATTACACCTTCTGGAAACCTTAACCAACGTGGGGGGGGGGGTGGTATCACATCTATCCATTTATTTATTTAACTGATATTTACAGAGCACCCACTATGTAGCACTCAGTGTTCTGGGTGTTGAAAATAAAGCAATGAGCAAAATCAAGATTCCTGCCCCTATGGAATTTATATTCCAGTGGGAAAGGTAGACTAGATACAACCAGTATAAATATATATATATATATCAGGCTGGGCACAGTGGCTCACACCTGTAATCCCAGCACTTTGGAAGGTGGAGGTGAGAGGATTGCTTGAGGCCAGGAATTTGAGAACAGCCTGGGCAACATAATGAGACCCCATCAAATTAAAAAAAAAAAAAATTAGCCAGGTGTGATGGTGTGCACCTGTAGTCCCAGCTATTCAGGAGGATGGGGTGGAAGGTTCATGTGAGTCCAGGAGTTTAAGGCACTCCAGCCTGTGTGAGTGGGTGACACCCAATCTCTTAAAAAAAAAAAAAAAAAGGCAATAATGTAGACAAGAGACGATGGTGAATTGGACCAGGGTAATAGTGATGGAGGTGGTGAGAAGTGGTAAGAAGTGATTGGATTCTGAATTCGCTTTGGAAATAGAATTAATAGGGTTCCCCAATAGACTGAATGTGGGTATGAAGGAAAGAGAATAGTCAAGAATGACTCCAAGGTTTTTGGCCTGAGCAATTAGAAGATTGGAATTGCCATCCATACTGCGAAGGCTGTGGGTAGTAAGTAATGGCTTTGGAAGGACGATCAGAAATGCTCTTTTGGACCTGATGAATTGGCAGTGTCTACTAGTATCCATGTGGAGGTGTCAAGGAGGGAGTTGGATATTTTAGCTTGGAATTCAGGAGAGAGTTCTGGGCTAGAGAGGTCAATGTGTGGGCTGTCAGCCCATAGATGGTATTTAAAGTCATGGCACTGAAGAAGTAACTGTGGGAATGAATACAGAGAAAAAGACCAAGGCTAGAGCCCATGGGACATTCAACATCAAGAAGTTGGAGAGAAGAGAAGGAACCAGGAAGGAGACAGTGAAGAAGTGAACAATCAGATGTGAGGGGGAGCTGAGCATGGTGACTCAAGCCTGTAATCCCAGCACTTTGTGAAGTCAAGGTAGATGGATCACCTGAGGTCGGGAGTTTGAGACCAGCCTGGGCAACATGGTGAAACCTCATCTCTACTAAAAATACAAAAAATTAGCCAGGTGTGATGGTGGGCACCTGTAATCCCAGCTACTCAAGAGGCTGAGTAGGAGAATCACTTGAACCTGGGAGACAGAGGCTGCAGTGAGCCATTACACTCCAGACTAGGCAACAGAGCAAGACTCTGTCTTTTTTTTTTGAGACAGAGTCTCTCTCACTCTGTCTCCAGGCTGGAGTGCAGTGACAAGATCTGAGCTCACTGCAACCTCCACCTCCCATGTTCAAGCAATTCTTCTGCCTCAGCTTCCTGAGTAGCTGGGACTATAGGCATGCGCCACCATACTTAGCTAATTTTTGTACTTTTAGTAGAGATGGGGTTTCATCATGTTGGCCAGGATGGTCTCCATCTCTTGACCTTGTAATCCGCCTGCCTTGGCCTCCCAAAGTGCTGGTATTACAGGCATGAGCCACCGCGCCCAGTCAACTCTGTCTCTTAAAAAAAACATGTTGGGGTGTACCTAGAGAGTGGGGTGTCCTGGAAGCTAAGTGAAGAAAATATTTCAAGGCTGAGGGGATCAGTGGCTGTGGAAATGTCTCTGGTGCTCTAATGAGACCAGCTCATTGGCGAACTTGCCAAAAGAAATGTTGGTGGAGCCTTTTTTAAGGGTGACACCTGATTTGGAGGAGGTTTATAGAGAAGATGAGACAATGCTTTTGTGATTACTTTAGGAGAGACGCTGGCTGAAGGATTTAGGGGTCGAGTTTTATGATGTTCCAAACTTACTTTCAAATAGGAAAAATGTATAGATGCATATATATTTGTATATTTATATATAAAGCAGAAATAAAGTGTTTAAAATTGGTGAATATAAGTGATATGTAAATGCATAATCATTACAGCATTTTTCATCCTTTCTGTATGTATTTTTAATGTTTTTCATGATTAAAAAATGTTGAGGAAAAGAGTAGACAGATGGCCGGGCGTCGTGGCTCACGCCTGTAATCCTAGCACTTTGGGAGGCTAAGGCAGGTGAATCATCTATGGTCAGGAGTTTGAGACCAGCCTGGCCAACATGGTGAAACCCTGTCTCTATTAAAAATACAAAAATTAGCTAGATGTGGTGGCACGTGCCTATAATCCCTTCTACTTGGGAGGCTTGAGGCAGGAGAATCGCTTGAACCTGGTAAGTGGAGGTTACAGTGAGCCGAAATCGCAGTGCCACTGCACTCCAGCCTAGATGACAGAGGGAGACTGTTTCAAAAAAAAAAAAAAAAATCCCAAATAAGAGTGGACAGAGAGGAATTGGAGACTATATGGGTAATTCTTTCAAAGAACTTTGCTAGTCAGGAGTTGTTCTTTCTGTTGCTGGTGTGTGTGTGTTTGGTTTTTTGTAAGACAGGGTCTCACTCTGTTGCCCAGGCTGGAGTGCAGTGGCGGGACCACAGCTCACTGCAGCCTCCACCTCCTGGGCTCAAGCGATCCTCTCACCTCAGCCTCCCAAGTAGCTAGGACTACAGGTTTGCACCATCACACCCAGCTAATTTTTGTATTTTTTGTAGAGACAGTGTTGGGGTGGGGTGTTTTGTCATGTTGCCCAGACTGGTCTCAAACTCTTGAGCTTAGACAATCTGCCTGCCTCAGCCTTACAAAGTGGTAGGATTACAAGTGTGAACCACAGCACCTGGCCTGTTTTTTTTTTTCCTTCTTTTTGAGTCAGCTTCTCGCTGTCACCCAGGCTAGAGTGCAGTGGTATGATCATAGCTCACTGTAACCTCGACCTCCTGGGCTCCAGCAATCCTCCCACCTCAGCTTCCCAAGTAGCTGGGACTGCAGGCACATCCCACCTCGCTTGCCTAGTTAAAAATTTTTTTTGTAGAGATGGGATCTCATTCTGTCACCCAGGCTGGTCTCGAACTCCTGGGCTCAAGTGATCCCCCTGCCTTAGCCTCCCAAAATCTGGGATTATAGTAGTGAGCCACCACACTTGGTGTTTCTGTTTCTTTTTTTAAGATGGAAAAAAATTACAGCATGTTTGTAATAATCTAGAGACGAATAATGAGCAAAAGAAAGGGAAAAGAAGATACAAGAAAGCAGAGAGAATTACTGCAGCCATTTCCTGAATGTAGCGCATGGATAGGAGAGGAATCACCCACAGACAGGAGCAAGGAGAGTTCACCTGTGGTGTCAGGTGGGCAGGCAAAGCATGTGGGTGGAGGTGCTGGTTATTGGCCAATATGGTGTGCATCTATAAAACTCTCTTTGGCTTGCTTCAGTTTTCTTTGTTCTTTTCTTTTTCTTTTCTTTTTTTTTTTTGTATTTTTAGTAGAGACGGTGTTTCACCATGTTGGCCAGGCTTGTCTTGAACTCCTGACCTCAAATGATCCACCTGCCTTGGCCTCCCAAAGTGCTGAGATTACAAGCATGAGCCACCATACCTGTGCCTGACCTCTTTTTCTTTTCTTTTTTTTTTGGAGACAATGTCTCTGTCTCCCAGGCTGGAGTGCAATGGCATGATCATAGCTCACTTCAGCTTTGAACTCCTGGGTTTATGTGATCCTCCTGACTAGCCGGGACTACAGACGCACACCACTGTACCCAGCTAATTAAAATAATTTTTTTTGTAGAGACAGGGATCTCACCATGTTGCCCAGGCTGGTCTTAAACTCCTGCCATCAAGTGATCCTCCTGTCTCTGCCTCACGAAGTACTGAAATTCTGAGCATGAGCCACCGTGCCCCAGCCTGCTTAAATTTTCTTTCTTAATGTTTTTTTTTTGTTTTTTTGAGACAGAGTCTCACTCTGTTGCCCAGGCTGGAGTGCAGTGGTGCAATCTCGGCTCACTGCAACCTCTGCCTCCCAGGTTCAGGCAATTCTCCTGCCTCAGCCTCCCAAGTAGCTGGGATTACAAGCATGCGTCAGCATACCCAGCTAATTTTTGTATTTTTAGTAGAGGCAGGGTTTTGCCATGTTCCCCAAGCTGTTCTTGAACTCCAGAGCTCAAGTGATTTGCCCACCTCAGCCTCCCAAAGTGCTGGAATTACAGACATGAACTGCCACTCCCAGCTTTAAATTTTCTTGGTGAAATGGGAAGCAAGGCCTTCCCTCTGCTAGTGATTAGGGGAGGAGGTGTTAGAGGTGTGAACTAGCCATCCAGGCAGTGGAAGAGTAAAAAGAGAGGGGATGGATCATAGGAACACTGGGTAACATTCAACTCCCACTTGAGGATCTGTTTCTGATGTCTTAGTTCAGGGGCCAGTCCTTCCTGGAAACATCCCAAGATTAAATGGTCTCATGAGGTTCTTTCCTACTTGCTTGCCCACCCTAGGGTGCAGGTGGTACAGGAGCACTGGACTCGGTGTCAGATGGGATGAGCCCTGGCTCTGTTTCCTAGTAACAATCTGATCTTGAGCTAATCACTGGATATTTCTGAACCTCAGCTTCTGCAGAATGCAATGAGATCTTCCAACGTAGCTCTCTAGTCATTGTGTAGACTATAAGGTTGTACAGGCAGCAGGTAATATTCTGGAGAGCTGATTAGGAGAGTGAGCCCTGGAGTCAAAAAGCCTGAGTTTGAATCATAGTTTACCCATGTAACACCTCTGTTTCCTCATCTGAACAGTGAAGATTCTCAGCCTCAGTTGGAGATGTTAACATTTAGTCAATGGCACTGCAACAGCCAAGGTTGACAGATGAAGGGTTCTCAAGGACCAACACAGGGTTTAACACTGTAGGCTCTGATTCATGTCTTGCCGAACTGGGCCTGGAGGAAGCGCCCCAGCCTGGCTGGCAGCTATTGTCCCAAGTGAGGGGGATTGTAAGCCAGCCCAGTAGCTCTAGTTCAGGAAGTGGCCCATTTCAAAGGAGTGGATCAAGAGCACTGTTTGCCTTTCTGGAGTGCTGGGCTGCGGCAGAAGGACCTGAGAGCTGAGGTGGTTCACCCAGACACCTGGGCAGATGACTAAAAGATGATTGTTTTGTCTGGGAAAGAAGCCAGGATGTGGTTTGGGTGGAGCTGGGGAAAGAACCTGGGTTTCAGGATCAACTTCTTCTTCTTGTGTAAGAAAAGGCAATCCAGACTCAGGGAACAGTGGGACCCACCTGCTGGCACTGTGCAAGTCGGAGTTCCTCATAAGCAGGGTCTGGGCCTCACTTATGGATTGGCCCTAGTGGCTTGCACTATTGGTGGAATTGAGTATTTAGGAAGGAGGACTTGTTTAAAAGACAGCCACCGCCCACACATTTAGAATCCATCCTATCTGTCTATTATAGGGGGGGTTATCCATTGTTTTCAAAACTGTCTCCCTCTCTCACAATAACAGCTGTTACCCATATTTTAGCATCCAGCCATTGCTGTCTCCATTCCTCTGTATAAAGGGGAGCTGCCTGCCTTCTTAGTACCAGGCTGACCACAGTGCCGTCGTGTGGCAGAGGAAAGTCCAGACCCTGGGCCAGGAATCAAGAGACCAGAACGTTGGTCTTGACTGGCCACTAGCTGAGTGACTGAGATTGTGGGCAAATTATTTCCTCTCTTTAACCTTCTAAATTGGAGGAGGCTTGTTACTAATAACTTGGCTCACACTGGCCAGGTCTCTGAGTGTGGCTTTAGCTCTTGCTTCCTGTGCTTTGACCAGGAGAAGTTGCAACAATACTTACAGGTTCATTCTTGCCGACCTGAATTCGGTAGCGAGAGATGAAGTTAGGTTTTCCTGTTGTATCAACCACGAGTAGAAGCCCATTGAAGCTCCAGAAGAACAGAGTAGGCAGTTGGATGGCACCTGAGATTGGGAAGCAGAAACAATCAGGACAACTTTGGGTTCTCGCAGCACATAGACTAACAGAACACACTTTTTAAGGTGATTGAGGCTTCATCCTAGACATTTCCTTACCAGGGAGATCTTAGGGCTTGAGAACAAGGGCTTACCTTCATTCTTGGGTGTGAATGTAGACAGCTCACTTAAGAAGTGTCTGTTTTCTTAGCCGCAAAATGGGACAACAACCTTCAAGGTGTGGAGTCTGTGCCCACTGAACCCTTTATGAAATGCAAAGGAGGTACTCCATATGGTATGAGTCAGTGGGCCCCTAGGAGTCAGTCAGGAAACTTAGTTGCTGTCATCCTACTAACTGAACAGCAGAACCTCAGGTGTCATCTAGTCAGTATCTCCCAAAATGGAAAACTCATCTTTGTTTCTTTCTTTCTTTCTTTTTTTTTTTGAGACAAAGCCTCATTCTCTCACCCAGGCTGGGAGTGCAGTTGTGTGATCATGGCTCACTTCAGCCTCTACCTGCCAAACTCAAGCAATCCTCTTGCTTCACCCTCCTAAGTAGCTGGGACTACCGGTACCTGCCACCATGCCCAGCTAGGACTAGGCTTTGCATAACTCCATGTCTGTACCCCTCCGCCAGCACCCTTCGTGCTCCATCAACCACAGTATCTGTGGCATCTGGGATTTGGAAAATACTTGCCAGCACTATGGGAGAGTAAAATTGGTAAAAACATTCTGGAGGGCAATTTGGCAATATCTGAAATAGTAAAGTGAGAGAGTCGGAGAGCCAAGACAGAAAGGGAGAAAGAAGAAAAGGACACACATCTATACATAAATGTCCATCACAGCATTAAAAAAAATTTTTTAAAGCAGCCTAAATATCCATTAGTAGGGAATGGACTTAATAGAGTATTTCTATACATACAGTGGAATAGAATGGGAAACTTAGAGTATTAGGGCTATATTAATAGGCATGGAAAGATATCTACAATCTATTCAATTAAAAAAGGTTTAAAAATAGTTGGTATCTCATAAGTACAACTATGTATCCAATAAATAAAAGATATACACTAACATATAAATAGTGGTTATTTCTTGAAGGTAAAAGAGTAGGTGATTTTCACCCTTTCTATGCTTATTTGAATTGCCGGATACTTATTTTTAACAATGAGCACATGTTTACTTTTATACCCAGAAAAAATAAAGTATTTTTTACTTTGGAAAAAAAAGGTTGGTGGTTACCCGGTGGGCCATCCAAGGTGTTCTACCTGCTTGGAACTCCAAAGGCTGTCTGAGGAATACAGATGAAAAGTACACCATAAGATGATCTTGAGCTTCTTCTAGCTCTAACACTTAAAACTGGAAATATTTTATCTCTCTTATATTGGCTTATCGCCAAAGTAATAGGTACTTTTCACAGGATTGTGCCTAAAGTACATAAAATATTTGGGGATTTTTTTAGATTGCAGGTTCAGGCTAATAAAGTTTTTCTGCCACTTTACCCATATAAAGACATAATCTGCATTGTTCAGTGACTGCTTAAGATCCCATTAAATCTGTCATATTTCATGTTCAGCCCATTTTCAGAGTTCTCCTAGTTGAAAACAATCTTTAGGGACATTTTGCTTTTTGGCAACCGACATTTTTTATCTTCCCTTCTAGATGGTGACATCATTTTTTAATGGGGTAGGGAAACATTTCATTTAAATATACATATGTTTTTGAGACAGAGTCTTGCTCTGTCACCCAGGCTGGAGTGCAGTGGTGCGATCTCAGCTCACTACAACCTCCACTCCCAAGTTCAAGTGATTCGCCTGCCTCAGCCTCCCAAGTAGCTGGATTATAGGCGAGTGCTGCCACATCTGGCCCGCTTTTTGTATTTTTAGTAGAGACGGGTTTTGCTATGTTGGCCAGGCTGGTCTCTAACTCCTGGCCTCAAGTGATCTGCCTGCCTCAGTCTCCCAAAGTGCTGGGATTATAGGCGTGAGCCACCATACCCAGCCCCATCTTAAATATTTCTATATCCTCCATACAAGCTTAGCACATAGTAACATTATATATATCATATTAATAATATAAATAAATTTGTTATATATATTACATATGATTATTTGAGTGAATAAATGTATGATTGAGGCAATTCACTATTATAGATAATGCTGGTATAAATAGTCTATGTTTAAATGGCTTTTCCTTCCATTTATTTACTCAGGTTTGTTTGGAGCCATTGAAGCTGTCATTAAATATTTATTGACTGGCCACTTGCTGTCAAGCACTGACTGTACCAGGTACAGGGTACATAGTCTCTGACAAGACAGGGCAGCTCTCTACTTGTGAAATTACATTTAGAAACAGGGTTATTGCTCTAAATGTGCATTCATTTTTACATAAAACATTCCTTATTCTTCTATATGTTGGGAGGAGTCTCAATTTCTCAGCTTCTTTTTTTAGGTATCCTGTTTCCAGACTGCCCACAAGTTTAGTATTCTTTGGACTACCACTTTTTTGAACTTCAAGTCCTCATCCCTTGGAATAATAAACTGAAAAGTCCCAAAGCAGAGAACAAAATAATAGAAAAAGAACTAAGTTATAATCATGCACACACACGCTAGGTGCTGGTGGTCTGGGAACCTCACCTATAAAGAAGAGGATCCACTCCTTCCCTTCAAATGTAGTCAGCAGCCTCTCCCACTGGGCTTGCCAAAAGTAGCCAGAAGCACCCCAAAATCTCTGAAGATGCCTTGGAAGAAAAACCATTCAGCTTTCTGTGTGAAGACTAGTGGGTGGGCCCCCCATTCCTCTGTGCTCTGCCCCTGACCACCACCACCACACTGCCCCTAGCTCCTGGATTACAGCTGGGTGGAGCTGACTTACCACGTCACTGAGTTCCAGAAGGCCACAAACAAGAGAAGTCCAGAGCCCAGGATGAAAGCTGTCCTCCTCATAGAGCCCCAGATGTGTCCCTCCTGGAGGAGGGCAAGGAAGTGTCAGACCCCAACAAGCCCCCTGTGTTTACACCCAGCTCACTAAGGCACAGCAGGAGTGCTGTAGGATCAAGGTCTCAACCAGCCAGGAAGGCACATTTGCTGACCTTTACCCAGCTTCTGTGGGAGACTCTTCCTTATCAGGAGCTCTCAGGCTGTACATGAGTGTGTTTATGAAAATTAGAGCTCACACGGGGGAGGGAAGGGAATTAGCCTGACTCCAGAGAAACTAGCAGGCAATTCTGTCTGAGTCAGAGGACAGGCAAGCCTCTATTAATCATAGGATTTCATCACCAGTCTTCTTGGCAAATGGAGATACCCGTGATCTGTACATTGGAATCACCTGGGAGCTTAAAAGTCCTGCTACTCAGGGTCCCCACCAATCCAATTACATAAGAGTCCCTGTGGGATGGGACCTTGACTCCCCAGGTAATTCCAATGGGCAGGCAAGGTTGAGAGTTACCACAGCAGCATCTGCCAAAACCATGATGAGAAAATCCTTTGCCAGTTATAGGCGCTTCACTGTATCCATAGGCAAGGTCTGTTTTTCCCATCCCTACCCTCCTCTTGCTTTGGAAGAAAAGAGTGAATTGTATACCTTTCCTGACTTTTTTTTTTGAGACAGAGTCTCACTCTGTCACCCAAGCTGGAGTGCAGTGGCGCTGTCTCAGCTCGCTGCAATCTTTGCCTCCAGGGTTCAAATGATTCTCCCACCTCAGCTTCCTGAGTAGCTGGGATTACAGGTATCTGCCACCACACCTGGCTAAGTTTTGTATTTTTAGTAGAGAAGTTAGCTGGGGTTTCACCATGTTGGCCAGGCTGGCCTTGAACTCTCAACCTCAAGCGATCTGCCCACGTCAGCCTCCCAAAATGCTGGGATTACAGGTGTGAGCTACTGTACCACACCAGAACTTGTTCTTTTACATGGGCCATTCAAAGGTCACCCTGTGTTTGCTAGGCCGGTGACTTTGGGCTTTTCTAATTATTCCTTTGTTTGGATTCTGAGGGCTCTGTTCAGGAACTTTTCTAGACTCACTGCAAGTTTTAATCTTCTGAGTTTGATCAAATTACGCCAAATTAAAACCTCAGTTTCACATACTGGATTAGATATTTGTTCAGGGATGTTGGATTTTTTTCATCTCTCTAGCAGCCCAGATGAAGGAAATATAAACAGGACAAAGGTGTTCTGTGAAGTGCAGGAGTTAGCTAGGGTCAACAATCAGTTCTCAGCTACACCCAGAAAGTCTCTGTTGTCCCCAGGAAAGTTATAGAAACAGGTTTTCCAAAGGATGCTAAGGACTACAGCCAGGAGAGCCAAGAGGCGAAGGGAGGACAGTTATCAGGCTTTCCAATTCCATGATGCACATTCACACTCTGCATTCAGGCAAAGCAGTTGTGGTTAAAAGGCAGTTTGGAATCAAGTATACTCTAATCAGTTACTGAAATGAAGACCTTACCATGTATCAGCCACCCCTAAACCTTGGGGGAGATGTTGGATGCATAGCAAGTGCAGCTATGGCAAGAGGCACTGACTACATTCTTACCAGTTTGGGGGTGAGGTGCTGGCATTTACCTGCTTTGACTTTTCATTGTGTAGCATATGTCCATCTTCTCCTTTCATCTGGAATGAGAAAGCACACGCGATTTGGGGAGTTATTTTCATAAGCATCTAAGGAAGTAGGGAATGGAGAAAGTCAAGGTGAATGGCTGGCAGTGATTTTTGAAAAAAACATTAGGCTTGTTGTTTTTCCTGAAACCAGACAAATTGATTCTAAAACTTATATGGAGAGATAAATGTACAAGAATAGCTAGACAAATGCCAGAAATGAAAAAGTGGTGGAAGGGAGGGGGACTACTAGGTCTACCAACTACAAAAATGTATGATAATGCTTTTTTTTTTTTTTTTTTTTTTTAAGAGACAGGGATCCACTATGTTGCCCAGGCTGGTCTTGAACTCCTAGACTCAAGGTATCCTCCCGCCTTGGCCTCCCCAAGTGCTGCGATTACAGGCATGAGCCACTACACCACGCCAAAAATGTATTATAATACTTTTTGAAAAACTTATTCATTCTCTCTTTATTTCTCCCTTTTATTAGAGAGCTGTTGCTGTAAGAGAAAAAAACGAACTTACCCAGAACTCAAAGAATAGTTCTAGCAAGTTGGTTTGGTTTTTTGTTTAGTATTATTTGTTGGTTGGTTTAAAAACACGGACCCCAACTTTTCTGAAACCAATCAACAGTTCTGTGGAAAAGAAAAAGGATATGTACATCAGGCATTAACCTTTTTTAAAAATACAGCCTAACAAGAATTGGGTAGAAGGACAATCATTAGAAATACATCTGAGGGCCGGGTGCGGGTGGCTCATGCCTGTAATCACAACATTTTGGGAGGCCGAGGTGGGTGGATCACCTGAGGTCCAGAATTCAAGACCAGCCTTGCCAACAAGGGGAAACCCCACCTCTACCAAAAACACAAAAATTAGCCAGGCATGGTGGTGCACACCTGTTGTCCCAGCTACTCAGGAGGCTGAGGCAGGAGAACTGCTTGAACCCAGGAGGCAGAGGTCACAGTGAGCCAACATCGTGCTACTGCACTCCAGCCTGGGCAACAACAGAGAAAAAAAGAAAGAAATATGTCTGAGGCTGGGTACAGTGGCTCACACCTGTAGTCCCAACACTTGCGGAGCCCAAGGCAAGAGGATCATTTGAGTCCAGGAGTTTAAGACCAGCTTAGGCAAACATAGAGACACCCTGTCTCTACAAAAAATAAAAAAATTAGCTGTGTGAGGTGGCACATGCCTGTGGTTTCAGCTACCTGAGAAGCTGAACTCAGAGGATCAGTTGAGCTTGGGAGACAGAGGCTGCAGTGAGCCACGATCATGCCACTGATCCAGCCTGTTCGACAAAGTGAGACCCTGTCTCAAAAAAAAAAAATCCTGGTAATAAATATTTTCTGTTTTTATATGGTTCAAATTTTGGATGATATGGATGTACTAGCTGTTCAAAAATTTTAAATTTAATAGTAACTGAAACTTAGATGACAAATTCTCCTCCATCACTCTGTCATCCCTGGTAGACATCACCTGTCATTCCCAGTATCTTTCACCTGAGCCTGACTCACAGACCCAACTGCGTCACTCAAGGCAGGCACACCAGTCCAGAGAAGCTAGTACATGTTATCCCATTGGCCATCCCTATTGGATAGTGTCATAACCTTCTGGAGAGGAGCACTACAGATCATCTGGTCCTGCCATGTTACAAGGATGAAAGAACCTAGACAAGAGGAGGCAGGTGACCTCCCAGTCTATGGATGATAAGCGGCAGAGCCAGGCTTAGGACCCAGGTTCCAAATTGGACTTTGTGCCACTTATTTCCATCTCTACAGATGTTTTATTCTTTTGTATATCATTGTACTTGGTTTTATTATTCTAAATGCATGTTTACCAGCTATGTCCTTAGGAAATAACTGCTCCCCTTTGACCTACTTTTTAAAAAAAATTTATTTTAACAATTAGGAGAATGGGGGTCTTGCTTTGTTGCCCAGGCTGGTCTTGAACTCCTGGCTTCAAGCAATCCTCTTGTCTCAGCCTTCCAAAGTGTTGAAATTACAGGCATGAACTCTTTTTTTTTTAAACTGGTTTTTTTCAAAGAGATGGGGTCTCACTTTTGGTGCCCAAGCTGGACTCAAACTCCTAGGCTGAAAGGATCCTCCTGCCTGAGCCTTCTGAGTAGCTGGGACTACAGGTATACACCACCATGCCCAGCCTCATTCACATTTCCTTTTTTTTTTTTTTTTTTCTGAGACAGGGTCTTGCTCTGTTGCCCAGGCTGGAGTGCAATAGCATGATCATGGCTCACTGCAACCTCTGCCTCCCAGGCTCAAGCCTCCCAGACTCGAGCAGTTCTCCCACTTGAGACTCCTGAGTAGCTGGGAATACAGACTACAGGCACACACCACCATACCTGGCTAATTTTTGTATTTTTTATAGAGACAGGGTCTCACCACATTGCCCAGGCTGATCTCAAATTCGTGAGCTCAAGTGATCCTCCTTCCTTGGCCTCCCAAAGTGCTGGGATTACAGGCGTGAGCCACTACATCCAGCCCACATTTCTTACAGATCACTTAGGCTGAAGAGAGAGAGAATGGTGACCTATAAAGTGTCTTTGAGCGTTTGAGGAGTTAGGACACCAGAAAGAGGTGATAAGCAAGTTGCTTATCATTACCATTATGACTCCCATTACAGGAGAAGGGGTGCAGTCAGCTCAGGAAGAGCCTCTCAGGGAGAAATACGGAGGCATCTGATACCGTCAGGGAGACAGCGTCTGACTTAAGAGAAGGCACCAGGATGTTTGGTGTGGCATAGGCCTAAGCCCCACATGGAGGCAGGGGAATGGGTTTCAGACACTCTAGATAATACAGGGCCCTGTCCACACTCCTAGGCCTGCTTTACCCATGCTCCCTTCCCCAACATTGCTTGACTGACAGCAAGGGAAGCTACTGTGACTTATAAGTGTGCAGTTTCTGCCTCAATGTAAGTTCTCAGGAAAACCAGAAAAAGAGAAGTTACTAGAGTGCAGCTGCAGGCATTCATTCACTCCAGGTTCTGATACTGAATGGCAGCTGGGATTCCTTTGTGGACTAGTGGATTAGAGGGTACTCTGTTGTCATATTCTGCACCGCCTGAGCTTCCAGAGGACAGCTGAGCAAGCATTTCAGGATGGTAAGTTTCAGCCTAAACCTATTGTGAATACCCCTGCCCCACAACTAGGATAACAGACATTATGTAATAAACTGGGCTTATGAAGATTCCAAAGAATTATTCTTTAAATAACAATTTTTCTCCACTGTCATTGTCCTAAGCACTTCCTGTGGCTCAATTCTGAGTTTGGTCCACATCTCCAAGGTGGATAAGGGTCCCTTCAGAGAAGCTCCCCTTCACATAGTGCTAGGATTCTGGGATGAGGCAAGGTCATTTTCTTTTTTTTTTTTTTTTGAGGCAGTCTCACTCTGTTGCCCAGGCTGGAGTACGGTGGCATGATCTCATCTCACTGTAACCTCCGCCTCGCAGGTTCATGCGATTCTTCTGCCTCAGCCTCCCAAGTAGCTGAGATTACAGGCACCTGCCACTACTTACTGCTAATTTTTTTTGTATTTTTAGCAGAGTTAGGATTTCACCATGTTGGCCAGGCTGGTCTCGAACTCCTGACCTCAGGTGATCCACCCACCTTGGCCTCTCAAAGTGCTGGGATTACAGGTGTGAGCCACTACGCCTCACTTAGGTCATTTTCAGTCTGGCACTTTACTTGCTATCTGGAGTCCCCAAAAGCATGGATCATTAAGCACAAGGTAGGTAGTGGTGTTAGGTACATTTAGGGCTAAACCTATCAATGTTTTATTTCCCCCACCTTTTTTAAAAAAAAAAAAATAGAGATGGGGTCTTGCTATGTTGGTGAGGCTGGTCTCTAATTCCTGGGCTGAAGAGATACTCTTGCCTCAGCCTCCCAAATGCTGGAATTACAGGCATGAACCACCAGGCCCAGCTCAAATATTTTAATGACAAGAAACCAAGTATCAAAGGAAACACCTCAACTTGGAAATACTTGGGAGATCTAAATGTCTGCAAACCATTTGCAAAGCAGGCAGAGCCTTTGTATCAGTATGGATTTCCCTCTCCAGTGTTTGTTAGGAAGTAGAAAAGGTTCTGTTGATCCTGTTGAGATAACCATCCTGTTTGGAAAGGGAGTTGAAAAGATTTGGAGTTTGTTTGTTTGCTTTTCAAGCGTCTAGAACTCTTTTTGCTATGCCATCCCACAGGGAACTTTACTTACATATCCAAGTCTCCTAGCCTTTTCCCTGTCTTAGCAACTCCATTATCTTTACTAAGAGCTTGTGAAGCAAATGAGAACTGGCCTTTGATCTTTAGGAGCTCATCCATTCCTTCCAGAAACATTTATGAACTTACTATGTGCAAGGAGCTGTGGACAGTGCTGGAGATGCAAAAATGAGAAACTCTCACTCTGGATACATATTCATCATTCCAAAATTTATATCCATAGTACTGGGCTAGAGGTCTGGGCCGGAGCTAAGAAACAACTAGACAGGCAGGAGATCTGGTACACCAAGAAATCTCTATAGGAAGACAGTGTCCAGACTTTCTTCATGCTCTTGGATACATGGTGTCCAATTTCAAAACTGAACTTTTTCTTCCCAGACTGCATTTTAGCTTATCCAAGGAATGCTGTTTTTAGTCAGACCATACTTAAACAAACAATATAGATATAAGGAAAAAAAGATTTAAGAGTCTGCCACATGAATACCAAAATAGCCATTGAAGATACTCCTTACTCCATTATTTAGTTGTTAAGAAAAGGCAGTATATTTTTTATGAGGATATAGATGATGATTCCAATAAAGAAATAAGTATGGCTGGGCATGGTGGCTCATGCCTGTAATCCTAGCACTTTGGAAGGCCGAGGTGGGTTTATGTTTTGAGGTCAGGAGTTTGAGATTGGCCTGGCCAACATGGCAAAACCCTGCCTCTACAGAAAAATACAAAAATTAGCCAGGCATGGTGGCGGCTGCCTGTAATCCCAGCTACTCTGGAGACTGAGACAGGAGAATCTTTTGAACATGGGAAGTGGAGGTTGCAGTGAGCTGGACAACATAGTGAGACTCTGTCTCTACAAAAAATTAAAAAGATTAGATGGGAAGATTGCTTGAGCTGGGGAGGTAGAGGTTGCAATGAACTGTGATTGCACCACTGTGCTTCTGCCTGGATAACAGAGCAAGACCCTGCCTCCAAAAAAACAAAAAGAAAAGAAACAAGTACACATAGAGATTGAGTCGGATACAGATCAGAAAAAAAAAAAAAAGGAAATAAGTGCACAGAAGTTATTCCTCTCTCCTCTCTGGAAGAAGTGGTATGCTTTCATATGGAATGCAAAGAAAATTGGACAATCCATTTTCCCCCCCTCTTTTTAAAGCACCTGTTTATTTTCTCTACAAATCATACCTTCCCCACCAAAATGGTATAGAAGATTATTGTCCAATGGTTTCTTATCAGTTTTTATTTATTTGTAGCTGTTCTATATATACTTTTATTAGAAACTTTCTCAAACTCTTTTGAGATATAGGCTGGGTATAAAGTATAAATAAACAGAACCAGATTTTGAAATCAAAAACAAAAATCAAGGCCAGGTGCGGCGGCTCACACCTAGAATCTCAGCACTTTAGGAGGCTGAGGCGGGCATATTACCTGAGGTCAGGAGTTCAAGACCAGCCTGGCTAACATGGGTAAAATCCTGTCTCTGCTAAAAAAATACAAAAATTAGCCTGGCTTGGTAGACGGCGCCTGTAATCCCAGCTACTTGGGAGGCTGAGGCTGGAGAATCGCTTGAACCTGTGAGGCAGAGGTTGCAGTGAGCTGAGGTCACGCCATTGCACTCCAGCCTGGGCAACAAAAGTGAAACTCCATCTCAAACACAAAAAAAACAAAAAAACCCCAAGAGGAACTAGGATGACTGTCAGTACAGTAAGGTCTTGGCTCTGGAAAAAGGCAGCTCTGTTTCACGCTACAGGGCATAGTGCTGATCATGCCCACTGTGTCCACATTATGGAAACTGGATATTGCTGAGACTGAGTGGGCTGATAAGACTTAGGCGCTAAGTATGTTTGACATTGGACTCCTCTGCTCCACGTATGCCTTCTGGCCAAAGGGAAAATGATTGCTTACTTTCTGGTGGTAGGAAGGCTTCTTGGCTATAAGAGCAGCAGCATTTATCTGTTGATATCTCATTTCATTAGCACCAATGAAGCATTTCCTAACATGTCATTTATTCTTTAGCCATGCCAATATGGCCATATGCCATCTCCAGAGATACTTACCTAGGTGCTGAGTTCTCCAGCTGTATCGTTCTGCAGATATTTTATGCCAAAGCAGCTTGCTTTCTGTGCCTCCCTGCCTGCCTGCAGACATGTTTTCAGTTTTACATGAACATGGTCTGTCAGAAAGATTCTAGGGGAGACCTCAAACATGGTAGGCAAATGGGTCTTCACCCAAAGAAGCTCCTTAACATTATTTGCTAATGATAGTGTTCAAGTTAGAAATTTTGGCAAGTAAAACTAACAACAACATTTACTATTACATTAAAGTACCATAGTCATTATTTTCTCTGACTTGACTAATTCTTTTTTTCTACCTTTTGAAGTGTGCCATCTTAAGAACTGGAAGTTGGACTGGGCATGGTGGCTCACGCTGTCATCCCAGCACTTTGAGAGGCTGAAGCGGGAGGATTGCTTGAGTCAGCCTGAGAAACATAATGAGGCCCTGTCTCCACAAAATATTAATATTAAAAAAATCAGCCAGGTGTGGTGACTCATGCTCCAGCCTGGGCCACAGAGCAGAGTCTCAAAAAACAAAACAAAACAAAAAATGAACTGGAAGTTGTATTAGAGCTCATCTATTCAGATGCCCTCATTTTCCATCTGAAGAAACAGAGATGTAGAGATATTTATTATTTGGCTTCAAATTGGACACCTGTTTAGTGGCAGAACTTGAATTCATTGCTCATTATACCGAGACTGCAAAAGCATAGAATACGTTGATGTTGATGAACACAAGGTGGGTGTCAGGGATTGAAAGGGACACAAAAGAATGAAATTGGCCTGTATTACCCATGAATAGTGAACTAGATTGTGTGTGTGTGTGTGTGTGTGTGTGTGTGTGTGGACCCATGAATAGTGAACTAGATTGTGTGTGTGTGTGTGTGTGTGTGTGTGTGGTGTTTTAATGCAAAAGAATGAGTTTTCTCTAAAATACTAATTAGTATTTCAAGAAACATTTATCAGATGCCAGAGACAATGCTAGACACAGGGGCTAGAAAGATGAATAAGACATGCTTTTTGCCCTATTGTATAAAATCATATAACTTTGATTTTCTAGAGAAAGTAGGAAGAGAATGACATTCTTATTTGAGAATGGAATGCATGCGGAGGACAGAAAGAAATGAAGTGCACTAAAAGCAAAGATTTTTTAAACATTTTTTAAAAATTTATTTTTAGAGATAGAGTCTCGCTACTTTGCCCAGGCTGATCTTGAACTCCTGGGCTCAAGTGATTCCCAGCCTCCCAGTGTTGGAATTACAGGCATGAGCACCATGCCTGGCCAAAGATTGTAATATTTTACAACAATGAATGGATTCTCCCTTAAAGTGAATTTGATATATATTGTGAGTTTATCCAAATTATATATATATATTATATTTTTTTTTTTTTTTTTTTTTTGAGACAGGGTTTTACTCTGTCACCCAGGCTGGAGTGCAGCACGTTGGCTCACGCCAATAATCCCATCACTTTGGGAGGCTGAGACAGGTGGATCAACTGCAGTCAGGAGTTGCAGGCCAGCCTGGCCAACATGGTGAAACCCTATCTCTACTAAAAATACATAAATTAGCTGGGTGTGGTGGGGGCACCTGTAATCCCAGCTACTCAGGGAGCTGCGGCAGGAGAATCTCTTAAACCCAGGAGGTGGAGGTTGCAGTGAAATCACACCACTGCACTCCAGCTTGGGTGACAGAGTGAGACACTGTCTCAAAAAACAAAACAAAAAGGAAGATGAAATACATGAAAGGAAAGGTTAAAAATGATTATCGTGGGCCAGTTTTAGTAATACGCTCTTTACTCCTTTTGCTGAGTGGGACTTTGAGTTTACTGTTCTGCTTGACTGCATGTCCATGAGGCCAAGAACCTGCCTGTCTTGTTTACCATGAGATCCACACAAGCCCAAGCCTGGCATGTAGCAGATATTCAAGAAGGATTTGCTGAATAAATAAGAGATACAGGAATCAAAAGCATTGCTTTTTGCCCTCAAAAAGTGTCTTAACATTTGCTATTGAACATTTTAGTGCCTTTCCGTTATGCTAATTGCTTTCCTTAAGTCAGAAGCTGATGCTCAGTGCATTTTTGTTTTAGCAAATTGAATTGAATCTCTATATCCCACTCAAAGAAATTTAATTGCAATTGTACATGAAACTGATGCAACCCACAAATCAGCATCTTGTCTGGCTTGCCTTAAGCCCCAAAGGGCCCATAAGGAGCACCCTAAAAGCCACTGTTCTATTGTTCATCTCCATCTACACACCTTACTATATGCCCTTTACCCAATAACCTTTGTGGAGTGTTTCCATAGGTACTATCAAGCCACTGTTGGTAAATCCAAGTATGTTGCATCAAAACAGTTTAGACCTGCTTGTCTAGCTCATAGCTCACATATCTATGCAGAGACTTTAAAACTGTTGTAATTTGCCCCATACCTTCCAAGTGATGGCAGATTAGAGATAAGAAGCAATTAGGCAGCAGCTGCTTCCCAACAGTCTCTTCCAGTTTGATCTGTCTCTCCTTTGAGTTCTGACTTAGGAGTTCCTCCTTTACATGGTTTTAAAAGCAAACAGTTACTTGTCCATTACAATCACCAGTCAATTGCTAGAAAAATTAGACTACTGAGAAGGTAGATGGTACAAACATAAGCAGAGGATGCAGACATTAGCAAGAGGTAAGGAGGCGACTGCACTACAGAAATGTTCTAGGACACTGTTTGGAGACAAATCTAACCTGTGCCATAAGTAGAGAGGACAGGGTGGTGGCAGAGGGGAAAAGTGTGTTTAGCCCTTACTTTAAGTGAATTTGGATATGTCCTGACCTTTGCAAACACCACCCCTCCCCTGTAGTTCCCACTCACCTCTGCAGTGGACTGTGTCCAGGCTCCTCTGAGGTACTGGCTGCAGGTCAAATCTAAGTTCTCCTCCCTTTCAGCCACTGCTTTGGTGGCTGCTGCTGCTGTTGTGCTGCCAGCTAACCTTGTTTTTGCTCAAGTAGGAGGCTGGCCATGGTGATCACATTACAGAGCTGCCTACTGGCTTGGGCCAGGCACGTGATGAAAAATGTTTGGGTCTGTGTGGGCTGGAAACAAAACAGCCTTCTTTGCAGAGGGCATGTCCTTAAAGCGGAAAGGAAATCTAAGCTCAAGCAGGAGCTTGAAGAAAGTACATTTGGCCAAGCTCTGGGCTTCCCTCCCCCTGCTCTCCTTTTTTTCTTTTAAAAAATCTTCTCGAATGAGACTCCATCTCAAAAAAAAAAAAAAACTTCCCTTATGCCAGGCACAGTAGCTCATGCTTGTAATCCCAGCACTTTGGGAGCCCCAGGCGGGTGGATCACGAGGTCAGCAGTTCAAGAGCAGCCTGTCCAATATGGTGAAACCACATTTCTATTAAAAAATACAAAAATTAGCTGGGTGTGGTGGTGCACGCCTGTAATCCCAGCTACTCAGGAGGCTAAGGCAGGAGAATCTCTTGAACCTGAGAGGCTGAGGTTGCAGTGAGCCGAGATCATGCCACTGCACTATAGACTTGGTGACAGAGTGAGATTCCCACTCAAAAAAAATTATTTTTTCTCCATCATCTGTAACTTACAAAAATGTCACTGACCCATAGGAGGCTGATTCAAGTAAAGATGTGGGTGTCAAATAACAGCAGGTAGTACAAGTTGATAAAAAGGTGACAGAGACCAGAAGACCTCATTTTCTTTTTTTTCATTGCTTCTCTTCCTGTGAAGGGCAGTCAAGGGAGAAGGTACAGCATCAGCTATTTCTAGTGAGTCTAGATGCAGGAAAGGAATGCCTGTGGAGGGTGAATTTGCACTGTGATTGAAATAGGGGAACTTAGGATACAGGACCCATGACATGAAGTGAGAGTACTTTGGAAAAAGAGCTGCTTTTAAATTTCTAAAAATTGTTTTTATAGGCAAATGCGCAAATGATATAAAATACAAAAGGGTCAAAAGAATGTACAATGAAAAGTCTTTTTTTATTCCTTCTCAGTCCCCTTTTTTTTCTCCTGAGACAAACCCTGTGACCAGATTTTTGTATATCCTTCCAGAGCTTACATATGTAAATAGAAACATGTGTAGGTCTTGTGCTTCTCCTTTAGCAATAGCACCATAGTATGTTTGTCCTGCACCTTGCTTTTTTTACTTAACACTCAAACATGGAGATTGGCTGGGCATGGTGGTGCTCACCTGTAGTCCCAACTATTTGGGAGGCCAAGGTTGGAGGATCATTTGAGACCAGCTTGGGCAACACAATAAGACTCCTCTCTAAAATGAAACAAAACAAAACTCAAAAACTTGGCTGGGCATGGCGGCTCACACCTGTAATCTCAGCACTTTGGAAAACCAAGGCGGGAGGATCACTTGAAGCCAGGAGTTCGAGATCAGCCTGGGCAACATAGCAAAACCCCATCTCTACTAAAAACACAAAAAAATAGCAGAGCCTACTGGGGCATGTCTGTTATTCCAGCTTCTCAGGAGGCTGAGGTGGGAGGATGGTTTGAGCCCAGGGGTTGGAGGCTGCAGTGAGCTATGATTGTACCGCTGCACTCCAACCTGAGTAACAGAGTGGGACCCTGTCTCTAAAAAAACAAAAAATGCTGGGTGCAGTGGCTCACACCTGTAATCCCAGAAATCTTTGGAAGGCTAAGGCAGGAGGATTTCTTAAGCCAAGAGTTAGAGACCAGCCTGGATGACATAATGAGGCTCTGTCTCTAAAATAAATAAAATAAAAACATCAACAAGAAACCATGGCAACTGCTCCATATAGTACCTTTAAGAGCTACCATGTTCTGTTTAATGGCTGCCTCCTGTCCCATTGTATAGATGTGTCATACTTTATTTGGCCAATAAAAGACCATGTCTCCCTCATTTTCCTTGCCTAATTCATTGCACAAAGCAAGAGCTCAGTAAACATTCAATGCTTGCTCACAAATTAATTACATTTTGTACAACTTGTTCATGTTTTTCCTTATCTTTCCTTTCAGGGCTACTAATTTTGTTTTTCAGTATTCCAGATATTATATAATGTCTATATTTTCCAGCTGGCCTGGCCTGGCCTGTCTTGTGCACTGATCAAACCTGTGTTACCAGACTTCCAAGACTCACTTTAGTTTGGCTCTTCTCAGATGATATTATTTCCTATTCCCTCCTATTTTCTATTTTTATTTTTATTTTTTTGAGATGGAGTCTCATTCTGTCGCCCAGGTTGGAGTATAGCAACATGACCTTGACTCACTGCAATCTCTGCCTCCTGGGTTTAAGTGATTCTCCTGCCTCAGCCTCCCGAGTGGCTGGGACTGCAGGTGCCCGCTACCTCACCTGGCTAAATTTTTTTTTGTATTTTTAGAAGAGGCAGGGTTTCACCATGTTGGCCAGGCTGGTCTCAAGCACCTGACTTCAGGTGATCTGCCTGCCTTGGCCCCAAAGTGTTGGGATTACAGGTGTGAGCCACTGTACCCAGCCTGTTTTTAAAAATTTCTTTTTTTTTTGGAGACAGAGTCTCGCTATTTCAACAGGTGCCAGGCTGGAGTGCAGTGGCCCCATCTTGGCTCACTGCAACCTCCACCTCCCAGCTTCAAGCAATTCTCCTGACAGCCTCCTGAGTAGCTGGGACTACAGGCGCACACCACCATACCCAGCTAATTTTTGTATTTTAGTAGAGACAGGGTTTCACTATGTTGGCCAGGATGGTCTCCTTGTGATCCGCCCACCTTGGCCTCCCAAAGAGCTGGGATTACAGGCGTGAGTTAAAAATTTCTTGAGCCAGAGGATCTCACTCTGTTGCCCAGGCTGGAGTGGAGTAGCTCAGTCATGGCTCATCGCAGTCTCAAACTTCTGGGCTCAAGTGATCCTCCTACCTCAGCCTCCCAAGCAGTTGGACTACAGGCACGCACCACCATGCCCCACTAATTAAAAACAATTTTTTTTTTTAGAGACAGAGTCTGGCTATGTTGCCCAGGCTGGTCTCGAACTCTTTACTCAAGCAATCCTCCCACCTTAGTCTCCCAAAGTGCTGGATTATAGGTATGATGCACTCTGTCTGGGCTCCTTCCTACTTTCTAATGCCGACCATCACTGTCATGTGCAAACATTTATTGTTCACTTACTATGATGTGGAGAAACTTTTTTTCCTATTTCCTATTTTCTCTATGTTCATATCTTTGCTTATGCTAATCCTCTCACCCAAAATTTCCTTCCTGTTCCTGTCCAGTATTCTGCCTCCAGTTCTTCTCTCTCTCTCTCTCTCTCTCTCTCTATCTCTTTTTTCCCTCTCTCCTTCTCTCTCTTTAAGAGATGGGGTGTTGCTATGTTGTCCAGCCTGTTCCCAAAATCCTGGCCTCAAGTGATCCTCCTGCCACAGCCTCCCAAAGTACGTTAGTCTACCAGAGTGCTAAGATTACAGGTGTGAGCCATTGTGCCCAGTCTAGTTCTTTTCTTCTTGAACTTTTTGAGCTTAAGTGGTCAACACTCCCTGGAGTAGCAGGTATTTTTTTTTCCTATAATCATTTCATATAGGGTCTTTATGTATTTCCATGGCAGTAATAACTCTGGCACTAATAACACTGGTCTTCAGTAAATATTTGATTGCTGGGCAAGCCTTATAGAGAAGAGATTCTCCCTAGAGAGAAGCTCTCTAGTCTATCTGAGCTTTTTTCTCCAAACTATCTTTTTTTTTTTTTTTTTCAGACAGAGTCTGGCCCTATAGCTTAGGCTGAAGTGCAATGGCGCAATCTCAGCCCACTGCAACCTCCACCTCCTGGGTTCAAGAGATACTCCCGCCTCAGCCTCCTGAGTAGCTGGGATTACAGGCACCCGCCATGTTGGCTAGGCTGGTTTTGAACTCCTGACTTCAGGTGATCTGCCCTTCTTAGCCTCCCAAAGTGCTGGGATTACAGGTGTGAGCCACCGAGTCCAGCCTCTCCATCCTACCTTTACGGAATTGCTCAGCTTTCTTATTTCAAGGCTGTGTGAGATGGCGCTCTCCTGGCTGATCTTCAGGAGAGACCATAAGAGCCTGGAGAGACCTTAAGGAGAGAGGGGAGACCTTAAGAGCCTAGAAGAATGCAGGTCTAAGTTCAAACAGTACCACCACCCACCAGCTGTGTGACCTCTGCCTCTCTGAGCCTCCGTTTCCTCATCTGTAAAATGAGTGAAGTGGATTAGTAGATCTCTTAGGCCCCTCCAATTTCTAACATTTGATGATCTGGGAATGAGATTTAGAATCTTACTTATCAATTTCTTTGGAATTTCTTATCCCCCACCCCAAACACACATCTGGATGGAAACTTCAGAGAAATTCTGAAGCCTTTGGGGTCCCACTGCTCCTAGGACATAATGGAATGTTACAGAAGTTCAAAAGAAGATTCTCTATGTTGGTCATATAAAAAAAATTAGGTTTTTGAGATTCGGCTATAACATCAGAGACTATGGGTCTGTTGCATGCACACACAGCAGGGGAGAGGGTGTTTTAGAACTGCCTAGAGAACCCCAAGGGATAAGTTTTACTCTTATCTATATTAATGTCCTTACCTGCTCTCTTTCCATTGGCCTAAATTTACATCTGCCTAGCTATGTATAGGCAAAGATTAACTTTCTTCTTTGTAAAGTACTGAGTGTTCGGTTAGGAGCCTTGAACATTTTCACAATAAAAATAATCCGAGGATGTAGTGGTAACTCATTCTCAGTCAGAATCACCTAGTAAAATTATCTAAATTGTCACCAAGTATTTCCATAGGCCACATATTTACTATGCCTCGGAGACACTAGCTATCTTACCAAATTTAGTGTAAATTTTTTTTTTAAAAAAAAGGGCCAGGTGCAGTGGCTTACACCTGTAATCCCAGCACTTTGGGAGGCTGAGATGGGTGGATCACAAGGTCAGGAGTTCAAGACCAGTCTGGTCAACATGGTGAAACCCTGTCTCTACTAAAAATACAAGAATTAGCTGGGCATGGTGGCAGGCACTTGTGAACCGAGCCACTTGGGAGGCTGAGACAGGAGAATCACTTGAACCTGGGAGGCGGAGTTTACAGTGAGCCGAGATAGTGCCACTGCACTGTAGCCTGGATGACAGAGCTAGACTCTGTCACACACACACACACACAAGAGGTCTCTGCCTTTATTCTATGTTCATTGAAGTCAAAGTAATCTTCCTTTTTTTTTTTTTTTGAGACGGTGTCTAGCTCTGTCACCCAGGCTGAAGTGCACGGTCACGGTCTCAGCTCACTGCACCCTCTGCCTCCTAGGTTCAACCGATTATCCTGCCTCAGTGTCCCAAGTAGCTGGGACTACAGGCACACACCACCACACCTTGCTAATTTTTGTAATTTTAGTAGAAACAGGGTTTCACCGTGTTGGCCAAGATGATCTTGATCTCCTGACCTCATGATCTACCCTTCCTTGGCCTCCCAAAGTGCTGGGATTACAGGTGTGAGCCACCACAATGGCACAATCTCAGCCCACTGCAACCTCCGCAGATGACTTCAGAAACCTGAAATCATCAGAGATCCGAAAGATTTTTTGGTTGTAATCAAAATCATACTCAAATGCTTAGTCATGAAACATGAGCCTTGATCTATATTTAGGGGCATTTGATGATCTGTTGGTAATATCTAAGAGCCAGAAGATTTTTCTATTATGTAGGAAAAGCAGGGACAACACAATTTCAAAAGCATGAAGTTAATCTCAACTGAAAAAAAAGAAAAGAAATAGGCCAGGTGCTGTGGCTCATGCCTGTAATCCCAGCACTTTGGGAGACCTAGGTGGGCAGATCACTTGAGGTCAGGAGTTTGAGACCAGCCTGACCAACACAGTGAAATCTTGTCTCTACCAAAAAATACAAAAATTAGCCGGTGTGGTGGTCCACGCCTATAGTCCCTGCTACGCAGGAAGCTGAGGCACAAGAATTGCTTGAACCTGGGAGGCGGAGGTTGCAGTGAGCCAAGATCGAATCACTGTACTCCAGCCTAGGTGACAGGGTGAAACCCTGTTTCAAAAAAGAAAAAAGAAATAAAGCCAACTGGGTGCATTTTTCAGTTGAACTTAAATACTATAAAAGCATTATACAAAGTGACAGACATTGCCTATGCCTCAGGGGAGAAAACACTTTAAAAATGGAATCAATTGACAGGCATCTAGGTGTGTCAGGTTTATGAGATGTGGGCACAGAGGGTGACTTATTGTGAAACTAACTTGAAGGCATTTACCTTCCTCCCCATTTGAAAATTATTTCAACCCAAATGTACATTTTAGACTTCATCTTCCTAGACAGACATATTATACTTTTTTTTTTTTCCTTTTTTCTTTGAGATCAAGATCTCACTCTGTCGCCCAGGCAGCAGTGCAGTGGTGCAGTCTCAGGTCACTGCAACATCCACCACCCGGGTGATTCTCTTGCCTCAGCTTCTTGAGTAGCTGGGACTACAGGTGCCGGACACCACGCCCGGCTAATTTTTCCTATTTTTGGTAGAGATGGGATTTCATCGTGTTAGCCAGGATGGTCTGGATCTCCGACCTCGTGAACTGCCTGCCTCGGCCTCCCAAAGTGCTGGGATTACAGGCGTGAGCCACCACACCGGGCCAACATATTATACTTTTAAGAAATGCAGCCTATTACATTTATTTAGAATTAGGAATAATGGGAAGGTTTGATTGGCCTTCCTGTTATCAGACATCAGCTGTGTGGTTCTTAAGGGGTCCCGTTTTATAACTGGTGTTTCTCAATTTTCTTAAACTTATGCTCTCCCAACTGAGATTTGTTCGCACCTGACTTTCTATAGTTTGCAGCTCAAAAACAATAGGGGCCAGAAGCAGGGGCATGCACCTGTAATCCCAGGTACTAAGGAGGCTGAGTGGGGAGGATTACTTGAGCCTGGGTGCCCAGGGATTCAAGACCAGCCTGGACAACGTGTCAAGACCGTCATCTCAAATAGCAATAGAGTTTTCTTCTCAAATATGAAATGATATCACTGAATATATTCTTTTCCAACTACCCTCTCATTCATTTGGTGCTTGCTTCTGACTGGGAAGTAGTGACTTCTGGAAAATTATTCTAATTTTGCAATATCCATGAGTACAGCATCATAACCATTGTTCAAAACGGAACACTCCAACTCCTCCTAAAATACAATCCATCTGTGTTTGCTTTATATTTATCTTCAATAATTTGAGAAACGAACACCCAGTTCTGGGTGAGGGGTGGTGGTGGGGCTGGAGACGGTGTTTCCTCTTTGTTTCAGCGCACACCCCAGGCCCAGTGCCACAGGAAAAAACAAAATTCCAAGAAAGGATTGGGGAGGCCGCTTGTCATGTGACTACTGCCTGCCTGTCAGCGCCAGCCTCTCCTGACTAATTACAATTGGGTGAAAGCACGTTAGAAACCCATAGAACTGACTGGTGGAAGGGGGACTTGCTTGTGTTCTCCATCAGTGTATTCCTCAACCTAATCACTGGTTAGTCTTGCAGCGGAGCTAATAAACATCGACTGTTTTAGAGAAAGCAAACTGAGACATGCCATTTATTGAACGCTCTTTTATATCTTCCTTGGTGCCGGGTGTTTTTCCAATTAGCTTTTTAATCTTCACAAGCCTATTCGTATTCTTATTTAGTAGATAAGGAGATAGACACTCTTTCGGAGGGGAGAAGAGGAGGACCAGTTCAGAAAGCTCATGTGATGCTCTTAACCCTGGAGGCTGTAGCTAGGAGTTCACCTCCCTGGAGAACAGCTTTTGGGAATCCTGTTTGAAATTGCCGCTCACGGCCAGTTGGCTCTCAGCCTACGAGCTGGAAGGATTTTGGAGAATCCCCTTAGGGGGAAATGTTTAAAAGTGCAAAGTGGGTAATAGTAGGAGCCTCTCTCTCGGTCACTAGGGGTGCATTTGCTGTTCGCTTCTCAACAGCCCCTTAAGTACAAGCATCTGGGAAAAGGACTAGAACCGCGCTTAGGGCCGCCCCCACGTCGTCTCGGGAACAAGGGCGGAGCACTGGCGAGAGTGGCTGTGGGCGGCCCGCGCCGACGCTGTGTGCAGAAGCCGGCGCTTTGTCTTCCGTCCCACCGCAGAGAACACGAGGCTGCGGCGCGCCCCAGCTGGTCACACACGGCACAGGGCGGGCGTCGGCCAAGAGCCCTCTCTCCAAACAGGATTAAAGGGGAACCAAAGGGCTGGCAGAGGGGCCTCAGGAGCTCCTGGGCGAGGCCTGAGCCCGTGGGTCTCCACACTACAACCCGGCAACCCCCTGGCGCGTCCGCAAAGGTTTTGGAGCCAGGCAGCGCCTGCGCTGGCCAGGCGCTGTATCCAGGGGAGGCGCCGTCCTCTTTGTAACTTCAGCAGGCCCTGGTGGGACAGTTGCTATGGCAACGCTCCTCGCCCGGCTCTATGAGGCCGGGAGGGAGGCGGGGCTTGGCCGACGTCACCCAGACTCGGCTTTGGGGAGCCGCCCCACCCCCAACTGATTGTTTGCCAGAAAGGAACCGTAAGATAGATGCTTTGTAAGTGAGGAATCTAGGGGGCCGCATTAGAAGCCAAAGCCAGGACAGCCTCTTTCCCGGTCAACCTCGCCACAGATCCCTTCCTGCCAAAGATTTTAACCGTCCTTCAAAGCCAGGAAGAGGGGGCGTGGTAATTCGGGGCGTTTGTTCGGATGCGCATTGCCATTTTCCTCAGCCTTTAAATTTTTCCAGGCCGCGCCCATGGTGGGTGCCTAGTTCTAGACCACACCCCTTCCTTGTTCGCGCGGAAAGAGGACCAAAATGGAGGAGTAGGGATCTTGATTAAATTGAGCGGGCGCACTAATCTCGCGAAGAGAGCCGCGGGACGGCGGTCTTCCGCAAGCGTGCTTCGAGGCCGCCGCGCCCCACCTATTTGGCGGCGTCCTGTTGGTTCTGCGCCTGCGCGCTGCTTTCCGCGAGCTCACCGGCAGAGCGAACACGCACGGAGTCGCAGGGGCGCGCAAAGGGGGAGGAGCGGGCATGACCAGGCGCGCGCGCGTCTGCAGGGACTCTAGAGAGCAGGCGAGTCGGGCGGATCTGGTGGGTAGAGTGGTGCCGTCCGGTTGTTTGGTGGGAGGTACGTAAGGCCGCTCTGGGCACGGGGGCGCCCATCTCACTGGTTCGTTCGGTTCTAGGAGCGGATCCGGGGTAGAGGGAGGAGAGCTCCGGGTCAGGGACCGCCGCCGCCGCCGTCGGGGAGTCGGCCCGCCACCTCGCCAGCCAGCCAGCCAGCCAGCGCTTCGCGTGTCCTGCCAGTCACGGTAAGCGGGCCTACGCTTACCGGAAAGAGGAGCGTGAGATGAGAGTGTGAGAGACCATCGGGGGTCTGTAGGGGGAAGCGGAGTGGGGATATGTGTAAGGGACAGGGTGTGTGAGGAGGAGAGGAAGCCCAGCAAAGAGTAGTAATAATAATGGCTACCGCCGCACGATAATATTCGAGTGATACGTACGCCGACTTTACAAAGCACCTCATATGCTTCATTTTAACTTGTACTCCAGTCCTCCGAGGTGCATGCTATTGTCAGACCCACTTTACGAGATAGGAAAACTGAGGCACGAAATAGGTTAAGTGGCTTATGCAAGAACACACAACTACTACGTGGCCTGGCCTGGCTTCGAACTTAGTTCTTTTAGTCCTAAGGCCCGTAATTTTAACTTTGCTTTACCAAGCAAAACAAAGAAGAATGGAGTGTCAAGAGGAGGAGGACTAAGTGTGGTTTGAAGTGGAAGGATGGTGATAAACGGGAAGAGAATGATGTTGGGAGACTGAGTCGCGGGGAGGACCTGAATTTGGAACCCTGCGGGCTTCCCCTTCTAACTCGCCTCCTCCTCCTTAGTTCTGGCGGCCCCGCAACTTTTTCTTGCTGTTCTATTGCTTTGTGAGTGGAGGAGCCAACTCACAGAGCTGGGCCATTAGGGTGGTTTTAAGAAGTTTGAACTGCGGTTCAGTCTAGGGCAGTGCTTTGAGACAGTGTTTGGGGTAGGGGAGAGTCGGAGGATGGCGGCAGCCTAGTTTGGAGAGGACCCTCTTAAATGCTGCTATTTATTTCTTCAAACGTGCCACTTCCTTTTCTATCTTATCTACAACGGCAAAGTCATTGTTCAGTCCTCTAGAATAGGGAAATGATGTTTATTATTTCCTTGTACACTTGGGCTTAAACCAACAAAATCAGACTCAACATTTCTTTTCCCGAGCAAGGCCTTGATTGCTTGCAGAGAAAACTTTCCGGTGGCTTTATCATTAGTTGCCCTTCAAAGCTTTCCTGTGTAAGTAAGGAGCTATATGTTTTGGAGAAAGTTTGCAGTGTAGGTCAACGGGAGCGATCTGAACATATTGTACTGCAGGTCAGCACAGGGCAGGGACTTCAGTAATTCATAGGGGTGTGTGTGTGTTTGTGAAAACCTTTCCCTTCCTGTGTAGCTCATGTGGGAGTCAGGTTTTTAAGTCAGCCTGTGAGGCAAACATTGTAAGTGATAAAAATCCTTAAACATTCCTTAGGAAGGTGCAAGTTTGAGATTGGCATCGTGTTTCTGACTACATCTTGGATGGTTTTTCCTTCAGTTTTGAAACTTATTACTGTTGCTTTGGTTGTACCCCAGACAAAGTAGTTAGGTTACCTTTAGGAGCTGTGTTGTGCAGATAAGCATATTTGAAAGGCATACAGCTGTGATGCTCTGTGAGATACTTGCACTAAGGAGGCTTAAAAGGAGGAAGACAAACCAAGGGAATGGTATGGTTGTGATTTCTTATCTTAGGCTCCTTTGGAGTATGTGCTTACAAAGTGGAAAGTGGCAGGTGGAATTGCTGGGATGATGATGATGATTTTTTTTTTTTTTTTTGAGACATGGTGTTGCTCAGTTGCTGATGCTGGAATGCAGTGGCCTAATCACAGCTCACTGCTGCAGCCTTGACTTCCTGGGGCTCAAGTGATCCTCCCAGCTCAGTCTCCTGAGTAGCTGGGACTGCAGGCACACACCACCATGCCTGGCTAAGTTTTTATACTTTACGTAGAGATGGGGTCTCACTTTGTTGTCCAGGCTGGTCTCGAACTCCTGGGCTCAAGCGATCCCCTAGCCTCAGCCTCTCAAAGTGCTGGGATTACAGGTATGAGACATTGCCCTCCTCCTGTTGGTATTATTTAAGTTGCTATTTTATCTTTTTTTTTTTTTTTTTTTTTTGAGACAGAGTCTCACTCTGTTGCCCCAGCTGGAGTACGGTGGCGCCATCTAAGCTCACTGCATCCTCTGCCTCCTGGTTTCAAGCGATTCTCCTGCCTCAGCCTCCCGAGTAACTGGGATTACAGGTGCCTGCCACTACACCCAGCTGATTTTTTTGTATTTTTGGTAGAGATGAGGCTTCACTATGTTGGCCAGCCGGTCTTGAACTCCTGACCTCGTGATTCACCTGCCTTGGCCTCCCAGAGTGCTGGGATTACAGGTGTGAGCCACTGCGCCGGCCTCTTTTTTTTCTTTTCCTTTGGCCATCATATGCAGTAATTTGACTTGTTAAATTAAATGTACATCGTGTGATTCCTCTTTAATTTTTGAGTGACACCACATTCAGGGGTCTGCAAGCTATTGTTTACTTCCCCACAGATCCTAGCTAACTTTGGAGCAAAAATGGGTTACATATTTTTGCCAGTTGTCTGGCTTTTGCACTCCCCATATATATGCCAGATATGTATGACAGTGGTTAGCTTTTTAAAATCCAGTTCTATTTATGAGAGAATAAAAAAGAATCCTTTTGGTTGTGTGGGGTTTTTTTGTTGTTGCTTTTGCTTTTATGGAAACATCTCTCAAAACCTCAGGAGTGATAACACCCACTTCCTCCAAAGTGGTTTATGGTTGTGTTTGAAGTGACACCAAAAAGGAAGGATATTATTTCAGTTAGGGAAATAAGGAAATGTCACTGAGTTAACATTATATGGGTATAGGAAATGGTTTTACAGCCTTTTGCAGGGGAGAAATCTTAAGATGAGGAATCTAAAATTCTGAGTCCCAACATTTTCTGAATTATGGCCAGATAGTGGAATTTACAGCACATTCATTCTGAACTTCTCTCTCTTTTCCTGATCTTTATTGTTCTTTGGAAGCCTTTAATAGAACAAAAATAAGAGAATAATGTATTCTGGCTTTAAAAATTTTCCACTGTTTTTAGATACCACATAGTCTAAGTTTAATTGCTATAATTACAGAGAAAAATTTGTAAAGTATAGGATACTTTGAATAAATGGAATCTTCAAAGGTTGCTGGCAAACCAACAGTTTGATTTCTCATAAGTTTCTTAGAGAAATGACGGCACTTTATGCCAATTTTGTTTTGCTCCAGATTCTCATTGTTGCATCTGCCAATCTTGAAAGTAGGAAGCATAGATTTTCCTTGCTCTGTCCTTTGGGAACCACTCACATTTGTTTTACTGTTTCTAGGAAATTTTCTTTAAATGTACACATTAGAGCCCACTATTATGTTGCGGATCCATGCGGTGGGCTTGCTTTAGAAGTAAATGCCTTTATGATAAGCTCCTTTTTTTTTTTTGTATTTTTATAACCAAGCCTCTTATGTTTTTTTGCCTTAATAATAACCGCATTAGTCAGAGACCCAATTATGTAGAATTTTTTCTCACAGAATACTTTCCCCTCCCTAATTTTTCTCCTGGAAAATACACCAAAAATAAACATTCTGTTTCTGGTTCAATGATTTATACCTCCCATCTTTAATCCTACTGTTGAATTGCTGCATAGTTTCTTTTTAATTTATGTGTTTAAAAGTAAGTACTGGCTGGGCGCGATAGCTCGCTCACATCTGTAATCCCAGCACTTTGGGAAGAGGCAGGTAAATCAAGAGGTCAGGAATTCCAGACCAGCCTGACCAATATGGTGAAACCCTGTCTCTACTAAAAATACAAAAGTTAGCTGGATGTTGGGAGGCTGAGGCAGGAGAAGCGCTTGAAACCGGGAGGCAGAGGTTGCAGTGAGCCAAGAGTGTACCACTACACTCCAGCCTGGGCGGCAGAGCGAGACTCCACCTCAAAAAAAAAAAAAGTAAATACTCAAATTTGATTTTCATTGTGGTTTTTAGGGTTCACATTAGCAAGTGGAATTGTTTATTACCACTTAAATCCCTCACTTCATGCTCTGTTTGCACAAATCTAAAGAGGCACTGGTATATCTAAAAAGGTACTGGTATTGTTAATTGCCTCTAGTTGTATTTGACTTTTGGATTGTGGAGAAAAATAATTTCCTTTTGTGGGATGGGGGAAGAATCCCTTGCCTGTACTCCTCATATGGATACAAAGGCTGGAGTGTGGGAGTTTAGATCCGTATTCTTTCAGGCTTTCAGAGATCCCAGGTACATTGAAAATAGCTAAGATGATTCCTTTAGGACTGTTTTCATGATTTGGTCTCTGTGTAAAGTGATGTGAAAGTCCGGGAACAGGGCGTATTTCTGGTAACTGGGGATTATTTTAGTCTTTGGGTAGTCTACAGAGGGCTGAACAACTAGTCTAGGGTAGTGGTTTCACTTCTGTGGCAGAGGACTGCTTGGGCAGAAGTTTCAGTCACTTCAATTTCTCCAAGAAAGTGTGTGTGCGTGTGTGGTTTAAAGTTTCCCCATCATATAAAAAATATAATGATTTTAATGTTTTAAACTAATAACGTGATTATAAAATATTTTAATGTATTTGTTTTGTTGGCATCTTATGTGTGTGTAAACTTACATGATTTTAAAATGTTTTAAAATCTAGATCAGATCAAACATTGTCTGGCTTGCACTCTAAAACTAGTTAGCTGAAGACAACTTCTCAGGTTTCTTCAGGATGCCTGCAGCACTTGTGGAGAATAGCCAGGTTATCTGTGAAGTGTGGGCCAGTAATCTAGAAGAAGAGATGAGGAAGATCCGAGAAATCGTGCTCAGTTACAGTTATATTGCCATGGTAAGGAGCTCTACTCTGTTTGACTCACCTTCTTTTTTACTTTTAGAGATGGGGTATTGCTCTTTGGCCCAGGCTGGAGTGCAGTGGTTATTCACAGATGCAGTCTTAGCTCACTGCAGCCTTCAACTCCTGAGCTCAAGCAGTCCTCCCACCTCACCTTCCCAGGCTGCAGGGACTACAGGCTCATACCACCATGCCCCAGCTTCACTCACCTTCTTATATGGGTTTAGGGAATGTTTAATTTGAGATTTTGAAAAGAATGAGTATACTCCACTAAAGCCATTGTAAATTAAACCTGATGGAAGCTTGTCTTGCTTTGTGAAATATCAAGGTAGTTAGTAGTAGTCTCTGAGTAGGATGTAACTTCTAGTATCTAAGAAGTCTCTGAGAAGGATGTAACTTCTAGTGTCTTAGATTTTTGTAACATTACTCTGTTTGAAAGTCTTTAAAGCAGAAGTTATGTCAAACCCTAGGGCACATCTGTTCCACAGATATGGTGAATTTGACTATACAATGTTTATTCAAAATTAAAAAAATTTGTTGCCAGCATTTAAAAGTCAATAGATCTTAAATTCCAGATTGTTCTGGCAATACATGGTATACACCCCTCCTGACACTGGCTGGAGAGGGAGATATGAGTATTGTGGTAATATTAAGGGCCTCCTGTAGAGGGGCATGTGCTCTCTGTTTTATTCCAGTCCCTATCACTTGTACCATTTTTATACCTAGCTGACTTTACTCCTTTACATTAGCTGCTTGGAGTTTGTGACTCCTGCTTTAGAGATTATAGAGTTAAGTCTTTAGCTTGGTATTCAGAGCTCCTTCATCTTTTCACTCAAGCTAAGTCTGTCTCTTTATATTTCTTTCTGAATGGCTGTTTCACTTCCCTGTATTTGTATTTTTATTCATTTATTGTTCTCAACCTAGAACGTTAATTGACTGCATATCTACCTGTAGTTACTCAACTATTTCTATTGACATTCTGCTTATTTAGGATCAACTTGTTGTGCAAAGCTTCATGATTCTAATGCTTCTTCAGTAGATATCAGCAAGATCAGTATTTTAAGATAGAATTTTTGCCAGGCCTGGTGGCTGATGCCTGTAATCTGTACACTTTGGGAGGTCGAGGCGGGTGGATCACTTGAGACCAGCCTGGGCAACATGGTGTAACTCCATCTCTACAAAAAAATATAATAATTAGCTGGGCGTGGTGGCATGTGCTTGTAGTTCCAGCTACTAGGAAGGCTGAGGTGGGAGGATTCATTGCACCTGTGAGGTAGAGGCTGTAGTGAGCTGTGATTGTGCCACTGCACTCCAGTCTGGGTGACAGAAACCGACCAACCCTATCTAAAAAAAAAAAAAAAGAATTTTGTGCCCAAGTTTGGGGCTTGTCAGATAACTTTTATAAATGGAGGTAAAACTGTATTTATGAATTACCAATTCAGCATCCACTGTTTTGTGAAACCTTGTGATGAGAGACTTTTCCTTTTCCAGGACACAGAATTTCCAGGAGTTGTGGTGCGGCCAATTGGTGAATTTCGTAGTTCCATAGATTACCAGTATCAGCTTCTGCGGTGTAATGTTGACCTTTTAAAAATTATCCAGCTGGGCCTTACATTCACAAATGAGAAGGGAGAATATCCTTCTGGAATCAATACTTGGCAGTTCAACTTCAAATTTAACCTAACGTAAGTGATTTCTAAATAATTTTATTAATTTTATGTTTTGTTTTCACTGAATCCAGGTAGGTGTTGGATAGAGCGGTCAAGCAGAGGATGGAATAGGGAATGTCAACAAGTGAAGCCCTGCTTAAAGAACTGCAGCAGCTCAACAATGAAAAGATAAACAACCCAACTAAAAATGGGCAAAAGATCTGAATAGACTTTTCTTGAAAGATAATGTGCAGATGGCCAATAAGCACATGAAAAGATGCTCAACATCAGTAGTCATGAGGGAAATGCAGATTAAACCCACATTGAGGTGCCACTTCACACCCACTAGAGGGGCTGTAGTCAAAAAGACATTATTGATAAGTGTTGTTGAGGGTGTAGAGAAGATTGGAAGATAGTTTTGCAGTTCCTGAAAAGGTTAAGCATAGAGTTGCCATATGACCTGGCAATTCCACTCCTAGGCAGTGGAATATTCCATGGTATGTATGTACCACATTTTGTTGATTCATCTGTTGCTAGACACTTGGGTTTCTTCTCCCTCTTGGCTGCTGTGGATATTGCTGCTATGAGCATGGGTGTGCAAATATTTCTTCAAGGTCTTGCCTTCAGTTCTTTGGGATGTGTACCCAAGAATTTTAAAAGAAAATTTGGGGGTGACTTATCATTTTGCTGACTGCATAAAGTGGTGTTACTGTATTTCCTATCAGATCCTGCTTTGTTTAACTGGGCATCAGGAGTCTTTCATAACATAGGGGTGATTGTTTTTTCTGTCAAGACAGGGTCTCGCTTTGTCACCCAGGCTAGAGTCAGTGGTGTGAACACGGCTCACTGCATCCTCAGTCTCCCAGGCTCAAGCGATCCTCCACATCAGCATCAGCCCCCCAGGTAGCTGGGACTACAGGTGCATGCCACCACACTCAGCTCATGTTTTGTAGAAAGTAATCAGCTCACTTTGGCCTCCCAAAGTGCTGAGATTACAGGTGTGAACCACTCTGCCTGGCAGGAGTAGTTTTTTTGACTGTTGTTCATATGTTTTGGAAATTTCCTTGAAGTTCAAGTAATTTGGGCAGATGATCTGAATCTTTCCTTTAACTACATTTTTTGGTTTATTGTCAAAGCCTATAGTTTGTACCATAAAAATAATACAAGGGAGAAAAATGAATGGTTTCACTATGTATGTGTTTAAAATAATGTTTACTTGTGGCCGGGTGCAGTGGTTCACACCTGTGATGCCAGCACTCTTGGGACACCAAGGTGGGTGGATCACTTGAGGCCAGGAGTTCAAGACCAGCCTGGGCAACATGGTGAATCCCCATCTCTACTAAAAATATAAAAATTAGCTTGGCGTGGTGGTGGGTGCCTGTAATCCCAGCTACTCAGAGGCTGAGGTGGGAGGATCACTTTAACCTGGGAGGTGGAGGCTGCAATGAGTTGAGATTGTGCCATTGCACTGCAGCCTAGGTGACAGAATGAGACTCTGCCTCAAAATAATAATAACAACAACAATAATGATAATAACAATAAGAATGTTTACTTGCAATCAAAGCCTAGTTATCAAAAAAAAATGTTTTCTTGAGATGGAAGCCTAGTTATAATAAACAAAACAATAAAATAATGTTTATTTACGTGGAAAAGAAACTTGTGATTCAGTACTGGTTGTAGTGGGGAAAAAAATCGAGATTGTAGTGGATTTCTTATTGTCTAACCCAAGTTTTATGAAAAGCAAGTGAAAGTCTAGTGGAACAGGAGTTGTTTAGCTTATTTCCTTACTTTTGTGTTATGTGGTATTATAAATAATCCCTGTGGTTGAATTAATGGACATATCTTTACAGTGGAATATTATGCCAGTGTTACAGTGGAGGAGTATTGATCTGTAAAGATGGTATGTGATGTAGAGATGTAAGGGATGTGTATGTGTAGATAGAGAAGATAGTCTGGAAAGATATAAATGGAGGTGTTAGTTCTATCTGTGGGGTAGTATTATAAGAACATTAATTTTTTCAATTTTTTTCATGACAAAGAGTCTTTTAGATAATTAACTGTATACCAAGTAGTAATATGTAACGTTATTTAATTCTGTTATCTAGTAATTTTGATTAAGAGAAACTAAAAGTAGCTCAAACAATTACACTAGTATTCATTGTTTGAACCATTAGCAGGAATAGACTACTTTAAGGCTGGCTGCTGCTTCGCATAGGTTACTTTAGATAACTATTTACTACTTTTTCATAGATAAAGCCCCTGACCTTCATGGAAGCATTAGGGGGAAAAAATTTTTATTCCTTTCTTTCTTCAAAGAACTTTTTTCCTTCCACTAGATTTAAGAAAGAAAAAGTCAGCAATGGTACATGTGTTGCTTGAGCTAAAAGGCATAGGAAAACAGACAACACATACCCATTATATTTCTATGAAATATGAAGTAAAAAGAGAAAATCTTTATTTTTTTTAATGTCCTTTTGAAAAGATAAAAGCTTTAGGTAAGTTGTAAGTCTGTACAAAGAAGCTAGATTTGCTACTCTCCAAGATGTGAAGGGACCTGCTATGTAATATACAGAAATCATTTACTGCTTGAAAAGTTATAAGAATATAACTTGAGCCTTGCTAAAGCTTCGTATTCCCCGAGGGCACCTAAAATGCCAGTCTGTGTAACAGGCACTTCTTTTTCCTACTCCTCTCCATTCATGTCGTAGTTTGATGGATTTCTGGCTGATGTCACAGATAGGCCAAGATGCTATCCAAGCTTCATCCCTGTTCTGCCAGAAGTAGGTCCGCAGGCTGGTCTTCTCCTGGGCTTCCTATGCCACTTGAGTGCTGCAGCTACTTTGAGATTCCAGGGCTGTGGCTTCCTTGGCCTGGACCTCTTTCTCCCTCTGCAGGTGGTACTGTTAAGTTTCACCCTCAGCTGCTGCTTTGGTCTGCTTCAGCCTCTTTTGCTCATGGCCCTTGGATACCTTCTCAGTGGCACATTTCTCAGCCTGCAGCAGCTGCTGGATCCCCTGAGACTGGCTATGGTGGCAGTGACTCTGAGACTGAGCAAGCAGCCTGAATCAGCTGAAAGGCGCATTGGGTCAGCTTACCTGGCTGCCCACAATTTGTGCCTCAGTATTTTTTTGTTGGTTGATTTTTTAAAAAAATTTATTTATTTTTTTGAGACAGAGTCTCGTTTTATTGCCCAGACTGGGGTACAGTGGTATAATTTTGGCTCACTGCAGTCTTTGCCTCCTGGGTCCAAGTGATTCTCATGCCTCCCGAGTAGCTGGGATTACAGGTACACGCTACCACGTCTGATAATTTTTGTATTTTTAGTAGAGATTGGTGGTGTGAGCACCCTCCAGTTCTTGGCCTCAAGCAATCCTCCCAGCTCAGCCTCTGCAGTAGTTGGGACTACAGGTGCATACCACCATGCTTGGCTAATCTTTGTATGTGTGTGTGTGTGTGGCTTTGTGTGTTAGTTTTAAAGAGACAGAGTCTTGTAGTGTTGCCCAGGCTGGTCTGGCCTCAAGCGATCTTCCTGCCTTGGCCCCCCAATGTGCTGGGATTACAGGCATGCACCTCTGTGCCTGGTCAATTTTTTTTTTTTTTAAATAATGAACAAATACATACATTTTATAATTGGGAAATTTATAATTAGGAAATTCAGTTTATGGAGGAAAATCTCATTTTTCTATCTGTCACAGAAATACGATGATCTACTTTGTATGCTTGTTTGAATGCTTGAAAGAGTGAATTGATCTATTTTTAGGAAAAGTATTTTAAAAATACTTGCACTATAATTGTAAGGTGGTGGTAATATTGTGGCCACTACTACTGTTTCATTATTCACCAGTTAATAAATAAACACCTTGTTTTTTAGAGAGGACATGTACTCCCAGGATTCCATAGATCTTCTTGCTAACTCAGGACTGCAGTTTCAGAAGCATGAAGAGGAAGGGATTGACACACTGCACTTTGCAGAGCTGCTTATGACATCAGGAGTGGTTCTCTGTGACAATGTCAAATGGCTTTCATTTCATAGGTCAGTCTTAGGGAATGTGTATTTCTCTCTCACTTTGGGCTACACTGGAACAGGGAATTGAACTCTTGTTTTTTGAAGTCTTATTTCTTGAAGTTGTGTTTGAAGGCCTAGTGACTGTTCTGTGCATCAGCAGCAGTCAGAAGTTGAAGTGGTACTCGTTGCCCATGTTTGTTTTTCAGAAAACACTGGGGCTCATACTGGTTTGCTTCACACAGTATTTGGCTCTGTCAAGTGGCTATCAGTGGGTTTAATTCCAAGTGGGAATATGGAGGGTGGAGAGGGTCACAGCACTTGGCTATCTTTTAAATGGCTATCCTGGAGTTTCTTGGGTACCCAATAGCCAGATTCTCCTTATTTTACTTTTGGATTTTTGGAGTACTTCTGAGTACTTTTGGATTTTTGGAGAATTGAATCCACAACTACAAACCCTTGGGTACTTTTTGATATCTCCCATATTAGTCTGTTAGGTTGTTATTAGAAAGGTCAGATTATAGGCTGGGCATGGTGGCTCACACCTGTAATCCCAGCACCTAGGGAGGCTGAGTTGGGTGGGTCACCTGAGGTCAGGAGTTCGAGACCAGCCTGGCCACCATGGTGAAACCCTGTCTCTACTAAAAATATAAAAATTAGCCAGGCATGGTGGCAGGCACCTGTAGTCCCAGCTACTTGGGAGGCTGAGGCAGGGAAAATTGCTTGAACCCAGGAGGCAGAGGTTGCAGTGAGCCGAGATTGTGCCACTGCACTTCAGCCTGGGTAACAGAGAGAGACTATGTTTTTTTTTTGAAAGTTCAGATTATATGATAAACTACTCAGGAAAAGTGAAAGTTTCTGACACGAAGTAGCTTTGAGAAATAAAATGGTTGAATGCTGGGGCCTGATAACTGCTGCTTTTTTAACCTCTGTGGCTTATTCTCTCCTTGTAGTGGCTATGATTTTGGCTATATGGTAAAGTTGCTTACAGATTCTCGTTTGCCAGAAGAGGAACATGAATTCTTTCATATTCTGAACCTTTTTTTCCCATCCATTTATGATGTGAAATACCTAATGAAGAGTTGCAAAAATCTTAAGGTATATGTTATTTTTTTTAATATCAGAAACAAAAATAAGGACAGAAGAAAAGCTGACTGACTTTACTGCTATGTGTTCAGCATGCATTATCGAGTACTAGATGCCCGTGTAGTGGTGGACAGGGTATAAAGGAAAGCTGATCTCACAAGACACTTGTGTAACAATCTTTAACCTGGCCACAAAGGGAACTCTGCTTCTGCCATCCTAAGGCAGGCATTCTTCACTTGAGCCCCATGAACCTAGTGAAAAGGTATAAATACAGTTTGTGAGGGATGGGGTCTGTGGTGTAACAGATTCTCAGAGGGGTTTTTAACCCTAGAAAGTTTTAGAACTTGGTACCCTAATAAATTGTTGACATAGAGCTTTGCTGTCTAGAATTAGAGTGGAATTTACTGTTTCCTCAGCCTTGCAGTTCTGATTTTAAAGGCAGAGATCTGGCAAAATTAACAACATAGAAAGGAAAGGAGGAAAACGTAGAATGTAGCAAAATATATCATTTGGAAAAAGGGAAAAAAAGAGGAAACTAAGGCCTGTTAAGTAAATGGCCTGTCCCCACTTCTTGCCAGAATTTAGTGAACTCATAACTAGACTTAGTTGACTCCAGTAGAGGCATGTTGGATCTGTAATATTATCTTTGTTTTCCTTACTTCTCCAGGGAGGTCTTCAGGAAGTTGCTGATCAGTTGGATTTGCAGAGGATTGGAAGGCAGCACCAGGCAGGCTCAGACTCACTGCTGACAGGAATGGCTTTCTTTAGGATGAAAGAGGTAAGCTTCCTTAACGTGGACCTCTTGGTAGTAATTGGCTGAAGGCTAAGAAGTTAGTGGTGGATGGTCTGTATGGGCTGAGGTTTGTTGAACATTGATTTTTTTTTTTTTTTTTTTTTTTTGAGATGAAGTCTCACTCTGTCGCCCAGGCTGGAGTGCAGTGGTGCAATCTCAGCTCATTGCAAACTCCGCCTCCTGGGTTTAAGTGATTCTCATGCCTCAGCCTCCTAAGTGGCTGGGATTACAGGTGCCTGCCACCATGCCTGGGTAATTTTTTGTATTTTTAGTAGAGACGGGGTTTCACAATATTGGCCAGGCTGATCCTTTACTCCTGATCTCGTGATCCACCCGCCTCGGCCTCCCAAAGTGTTGGATTACAGGCGTGAGCCACTGTGCCCAGACGAGCCTTTCTTTACTATTAGTTTTTTTTTCTAGTTCGCGATACTTTCAGGGCTTTAGGAAGGCTGGGAGGTGCTGATGTGGTAGTGTTTTTTTTTTTTTTTCTTTTTGAGATGAGTCTCGCTGTGTTGCCCAGGCTGGAGTGCAGTGGCATGATTTTGGCTCACTGCAACCTCTGCTTCTCGGGTGCAAGTGATTCTTCCGTCTCAGCCTCCCAAGTAGCTGAGATTACAGGCGTGTGCTACCATGCCCGGTTAATTTTTGTATTTTCAGTAGAGATGGGGTTTCGCTCCAGGCTGGTCTCGACCTCCTAACCCCAAGTGATCTGCCCAACTTAGCCTCACAAAGGGCTGGGATTAAAGGTGTCAGCCACTGCAGCTGGCCCGATGTGATAGTTTATACTTGTCATGACTCCTGGCGTAATTCTCACCATGGTTCTCTGTCCCATTCTGCAGTTGTTTTTTGAGGACAGCATTGATGATGCCAAGTACTGTGGGCGGCTCTATGGCTTAGGCACAGGAGTGGCCCAGAAGCAGAATGAGGACGTGGACTCTGCGCAGGAGAAGATGAGTATCCTGGCGATCATCAACAACATGCAGCAGTGATGGCGCCAGGCTCTGCAGGGCGGGCCTCATCCCAGATTGGTGCTTACTGTGCTGACTGTGTACTTACCTTCTGCAAGAGAAAATGCTTCTTTTGAGCAAACTGTACCTACCATCTGCATTGAGCAGAAAGACGTGTTTTACTGAAGACAAAAGATGTCTATTTTAGATCCAGAAGAGAGGAGTTTGCTCTGAATTTGTAAACAAGTCTTCCCTATTCCTCATCCCCAAGTCTCTCCTTTCCAGTTGCCTCTTGCCACCAGCATCCATGGCTCATTTGACACCTTTTTAAATATCCAGGACAAATCTGAAACAAACTAGTAAAATGTATATAACTCTTACCTGTTGTTATTCTTTTTTTAAAAAATTTGTTGCTACTCTGATAATGAAGATTCTTGCTCTGATTCTCAGCTGAGCTGAGGGCTTCCAGGGAAAATGGAACAAAATGGTATTCTTGTGTGAGTTACAGATACTGAATCTTCTTTTCCTTTTCTGACCCTTCTCAAAGACATTTGCTTTCCTCACTTTCATAGTCTTTCTTTACTTATTACTATATGGAAATGAATTGCTCAGTGCTGAAATTTGAAGACCAGATAATGAAACATAAAAGCAAACAATTTACTCAATCTGTCTACCCTTCATTAATGAGAACTCCAGAATGAGTGTTGACCACTGAAGAGTCTTTAAGTCTGTGTTCCTTTGTGCCACTGAGGTTTGCTGTTACATAGGCGTCATCTGAAATCATTTGAAATTTTTGTATAATATCCTGGATTTGATCCTGAAGGAAACTAGTAAGATCAGATTTTTGGGTCTTGTCTGTCATACTTTCAATAATGTGATTTCAGCTGGTCATCTGGATTCTCCCACTTCTCCATTTTCCCTGCTTTTCCTTCCAGCAAACCTGAAATGTTAGGGAGATGGATTAATGTGAGTACCAGGAATGTGTCTTTAAAAAGCTAGTATAGTTACATGTAAACAGGCAGTAAGATAATTTGGGTTCTTGAGTTGTTTTGGAGTAATATCCCACAACTGGGGTAGGAAGCTCAGGACTTTTTTTTTTTTTTTTAAGCTAGTCATTTAAAAAGTATACTGTATTTTTTTGAATGACTACAGTATGGACAATTTCAAAAAACCAAAATCTCCTTTGGATTTGTAGAAATAAAAACTGGTAACTCACTGAAGTGAATGAATGGTCTTACATTTTAAAAGCTTATGGAAAACTCAATTTGAAATGATTCAAAAATGTCAAGTATAAAAGCTGGTATTTAAGATGACTGTAAATATTATTTATGTTTTTAATTTTGTAAAATAAAGATTTCTTTTTAACCACTGGCATTAAGGTTTGGTCTTTGGTAGCTGTGGATTGGTAACTCTGGAAGATGGTCATTTGCCATCAGGGACATAAGAGCATCTTGCCTTCATTGTCCCCAAGTTGGCTTACATACAAAATATCACTTGGTAGGAAGTTTTTCATGAGCACTTGTGTAAATGGAATTGTCTTTTCATACTCAAGATTGTTGGGTCTTACTATTTACAGAATTAAACCAGTCTAGTATTTCCTGGGGTCACTCCATTATATGTGGTGGGATCAGCTTGTTAATTAGTGGGATTCTTTTAAACAATCTGAACTTCAGCTGTCCTACAATTGGCTCAAGACTCTGTTTCCACCCATTTCTATCGACACAAGATGTAGGGTTTTAAGGAGTCTAATACAGGGGCAGATTGGGAAGTTGACACAGCGATTTACCACTATAATTTGTGGTGAAACAGCAGTTAGTGGGTCTCGAGGGTGCCCTGGCGTGCTGGTGACTGTGAGCCCTATGCAGATACCCTTCCAAATTTGAATTAAAACAGGTTTTAATATTTTCTTCAATTAAGGACTTACATGTCAGGAGAAATGCTGAGATAAAGGGCTGAGGAACTCAGTGTGGGCTTTCATCATTGAATGTGAGTTATGAGCTTAGAGTAGTGCTTTAGCAAGAGCACAAGTCTGTTAGAACTGGCAAGAACTTGGTGTGTGAGTGCATGTGTGAGTGCTCATCCTTAAAAAAGGATGGCACTGTAGGGTAACCAAGAGAATAACTTCAGGTGTAATTTTTTGTTTTGCGTTTTTTTTTTTTTTTTTTTTTTTTAAGACAGGGTCTCACTCTGTCGTCCAGGCTGGAGTTCAGTGGCACAATCCTGGCTCACTGCAACCTCACCCACCCGAGTACCTGGGACTACAGGCCCATGCCACCACACCCAGCTAATTTTTATATTTTTTAGTAGAGATGGGGGTTTCACCATGTTGGGCAAGCTGGTGTCCAAATCCTGACCTCAAGTGATCTGCCTGTCACGGCCTCCCAAAGTGCTGAGATTACAGGCGTGAGCCACCGTGCCTGGTTTGTAATTCTTTTTTTTTTTTTGAGATGGAGTCTTGCTCCATTGCCCAGGCTGGAGTGCAGTTGCACAATCTCGGCTCACTGCAACCTCTGCCTCCCGGATTCATGCAATTCTCCTGCCTCAGCCTCCTGAGTAGCTGAGGTTACAAACATGTGCCACCAAGCCCAGCTAATGTTTGTATATTTAATAGACGGGGGGGGCGGGTCTCTCCATGTTGGCCAGGCTGGTCTTGAACTCTTGATCACAGGTGATCTGCCTGCCTTGGCCTCCCAAAAGTGTCAGAATTACAGGCATAAGCCACTGTGCCCGGCTGTAATTCATTTTTAAAATTTTATTATTTATAGACATGGGAGCTTGCTATGTTGCTAAGGCGGGCCCTGAACTCTTGGCCTCAAGCAATCCTCCTGCTTCATCCTCCCTCGTATCTAGGACTACAGGCGTGCACCATAGCACCGGGTGACTGAGTGCAATTCAGTTCCTCCATCCATACTGCCAAATAGTCTTGAATTCCAGTGTTCTGCTAACTCAAGAAGGGTGACTACCAACCATAAGCCTAGTTTAGCCAGTGCTGGTATGAATGAGCTCCATTCTTGACAGGAGGCAAAGAGTTTGTAAAGGCTGGGGTCAGTCTTGGGTAAAGCACGTTCAAGATTTTTATCCAAGAGCAATAGGAAACTACTGAAAGGTTTTTAAACAGGGAATTGATGAACTCTGATTTGTGATTTGGCAGTCACTGCTAATGTGAAGAATGGAGAACTAGGAAGGGCAGATTCAGAGAAACATGGGGAGGCCAATGCTGTCATCTGGGTAATGGGATGGTGATCTGGACTCCTGGGGAGGTAGAGGGGAGGCAATAGATTACTCTAGATGGGGATAAGAATCAAAGGAAATTGCTTGCTGGGCACAGTGGCTCATGCCTATAATCCTAGCACTTTGGGAGGCCGAGGTGGGCAGATCACAAGGTCAAGAGATTGAGACTATCCTGGCTAACATGGTGAAACCCCATCTCTACTAAAAGTACAAAAATTAGCCAGACATGGTGACGTGTGCCTGTAGTCCCAGCTACTTGGGAGGCTCAGGCAGGAAAATTGCTTGACCCCGGGAGGCAGAGGCTGCAGTAAGCTGAAATCGTGCCACTGCACTCCAGCCTGGTGACAGAGCGAGACTTCATCTCAAAAAAATAAAAGTTGCTTTAGTGATATATTCTTTTGACTCAGAAAGTTAACTTAGTGCTTTGGCTCTTTGTGGTTCTGATAATTAGGGAGCTATAAATTAAAAACATTTTTTCAAATTATGATAGCTTGATTTGAGTACATTATACAGTATTGGAAAGAAGAGAGGACTTTAAAAGAATTGACTTGTCAGGCTGGGTGTGGTGGCTCACGCCTGTAATCCCAGCAATTTGGGAGGCCAAGGTGGGTGGATCACAAGGTCAGGAGTTTGAGACCAGCCTGGCCAAGATGGTGAAACCCCGTCTCTGCTAAAAATACAAAAATTAGCCAGGTGTGGTGGTGGGTACCTGTAATTCCAGTTATTCAGGAGGCTGAGACAGGAGAATTGCTTGAACCCGGGAGACGGAGGTTGCAGTGAGCCGAGGTCACGCTACTGCACTTTAGGCAGGGCGACAAAGCAAGGCTCCGCCTCAAAAAAAAAAAAAAATTGACTTGTCATTTTTATTGCTTACTTTTCAAATGGTAACTTTTTTTTTTTCTTTTTTTTTACAGACAGGGTCTCACTGTCACCCAGGCTGGAGTGCAGTGGCATGATCTTGGCTCACTGCAACCGTCGCCTCCCAGGTTCAAGTGATTCTCGTGCCTCACCATCCCAAGTAGTTGGGATTACAGGTGTATGCCACCACACCCAGCTAATTTTTTTGTGGTTTTAGTAGAGACGGGGTTTTGGTATGTTCACCAGGCTGGTCTCAAACTCCCATCCTCAAGTGATTCACCTGCTTTGGCCTCCCAAAGTGCTGGGATTACAGGCATGAGCCACAGCACCCAGCCTCAAATAGTAAATCTTGTTCTTACCAAAGTAGTAACTGAGGAGTGTGCAGGACTCCTCCATCCACAGGTGATGCTTCTGACAGATCATAAAGGAATTTAGAATTCTAGTTAACAATACTGCTGTTTACTCAAGTGGAGGGGAATATATTTTTTCCACCTCTGTACGTAAAGTTCATTTTAGCAGTTTGTAGAACTGGCGCCCAGTTCTCTAGCTAGCCATGCCTATTTATGTCTTTGCAATCAAGAAACATTCTCCATCCCTAGTAACAAAGCATCATCTTCCTAAAGTTCACTTAACTGTATAATGAACTGTGAGAATTTACAGTATTTCTCTTTTTCAAGTTTACCAAACTCTAATGCTAGGCACATACACGCCTTTAAAAACTGTCTCAAACTTTTTCCTTCCTGGGACTTACTGTAAATGAATTTCATTCTTACTGTCCCAACAACCCCAACCCTAGGAATTAACTGAAAAATAAACTACATATTTGAGCAGAAAAGCCTTCACAATGAATCCCAGAGGAAAACAGTTCAATTATCCGGAAGGAGTGCTCCTTCCCACACCCATGTCAGATTCTGATTTTCCCACTCTAGCAACTGTGATACTACAGAAATATCTGTTCCTGACACTGTTCAACTGTTTAAATAATGAAGGAGAAGAGAAAAAAGATTTGTAATTAAATAATATTTAGGGTTCCAATAGTTGGGAGTCCAATAATCCAAAGGTCATCTATGCAAAATTAGGAATATGTGTTTTTCTCCAAAGAGTATCTGTGGCTTTAATCTGATTCTCAAAAGGACCTTATGATCCAAGAAAGTTTAAGAACCATTAAAACAGTAACTTATTCCTAAGCTATTTCACTGCCATCAATCCATTTCTTATAAAACTGAAGGGAGAACACATATTTTAATCACTTTTTCTAAAGCTTTAGTAAGTGATCTGTTCAAATAAGCAATTACATTAAACAAAAAAACCAAATTTCCAACCAACAATTCAGGCAGGAGAGTCAACATGATGGTTAAGGCCTATTTCAGATTCAAACTTCAATCTATGAAAGAGTAGAGGGGGAAGGTTCTCTTCTTTCAAATTAAATATTATAAAAACAATTTTAAAAAGATAGTCATAAAATGCAGCAGCCCTATCTCAAAAAGCATGACACGTTTCTGATCAGATGAACTATTTATATAGGTAGCTTGTGTTTTAAATACATAACACTCTGGGTGATGACAGAAGTTTCTCCTCTTTGGATGAAACCTGCATAAGGCTTTAGAGATGACCAACATTCTGCAGGTGTCAGTTCTGAGTAACTACTGCTAGCTTTCCATGATCTTCCCTCCAGGTGGAGACTACAATTAAATCTAAAGTCAGATCCACTGTGTCTATAGGTAGGTAGAGTTGATTCAAGCTTAACCCTCATTTGCATTCGTTTGGATTACTGCAAAAACGTCAGGGACCAGAGTGAATGTCTGCTGAGGTGTAACTGCAGAGGTGAAAGGTGTCAAACATTTTCAATTTGGCAGTTTCTTCAAGGTTGTCAAAATTCACGTGCAGAAGGTCTGGCGGTGCCTTTCGTAAGTTTTAGTGTTGCCGTATTTCTGAAGGAGCTCTTGGGCCTGCAGCTGCATTTCCTGGGTCAGACAGTCAGGAAAGTGGGACCCGATGAGAAGCAAGACAAGGCAGCACTCTAGCACATCTGGGAAGGGCCAGGCCTGAAAGATGATGACATGAGGATGAATAAGGGAATATTTGCAAAAGAGCCACAAACACCTGTACAGAAGGCACCAGTAACTCGGGTTCACCTAGAGATACTTCTTGGACACAGCTGAGCCAGTTCTCTCCTAAGGCAATGTCCTTTCTCTTCAACAGTTACTCCAAGGAGAGATGACACTCAAAACTGGGATGGCTACCGGGATGTCCTTCTCAATAGCACAATCTTTTTCTACAGCCCTATGCAACTCAACCCTTAAAAATGGTGCTTCTGTTACTATTTGGGCCCACAACCAAAAAGACCTGTCCATCTGCAAGCTATCTCATACATGGCACCAATTTAAATTTTACTTCTTACCTATTAAATGTATTTGGTTTCTCTGAAGACAGGTATAAAACTGCTTGTGTGATCAATAATTCTACTCTCACAAAACATTCCAGCTAACCAAAGTAATTGGATTCTAAATTTTTAAGCACGTACAAATAGGTAGACATTTTCGAAACTGGAGAGGTAGATGACCTATAAGAATGTGGCATACTCAAGTGATAACACAAAAAGTAATGCTTTACCAAGTGAACTGCTTTACTCTTACCTTAACACTCTCAGGAAATTTCGCCATTCTCTCATTTGCCTCTGTAAGCCTTTTGGTCAATTCAGGCAGAGAAAGTGGCTCATTTTTTTCTTCTTTACTAGTGAAAAAAATAAAAGGTGTAAGTCGTATGTCTTGTCCTGGGTAACATTTTTTCCTATTGTTTTTACTGTGGTAAAATATATATAACATAAAACTTACCATCTTAGCTATTTAAAAGTACATAGTCCAGTGGTTTTAAATACATTCATAATGTTGTGAAAACCAGCCCCACCATCCATTTCCAAAACTCTTGTTGTTTTGTAACAAAACCTGAAATTTTATACTCATTAAACAGTAACTTTCCATTCTGCTTCCCCTAGCCCCTGTCAACCTCATTCTACTTTCTGTCTCTATGATCTTAAATATACATATTTTTTTGAGACGGAGTGTCGCTCTATCGCCTAGGCTAGCGTGCAGTGGCACAATCTCGGCTCACTGTAACCTCTGCCTCCCGGGTTTAAGCAATTCTCCTGCTTCAGCCTCCTGAGTAGCTGGGATTACAGGTGCCTGCCACCACGCCCACCTAATTTTTGTATTTTTAGTAGAGATGGGGTTTCACCATATTGGTCAGGCTGGTCTTGAACTCCTGACCTCGTGATCTGCCCGCCTCGGCCTCCCAAAATGCTGGGAATACAGGCGTGAGCCATCGGATTTTGAGTACCTCATATAAGTGGAATCATACAGTGTATGTCTTTTTGTGACTGGCTTATTTCACTCAGCATAATGTTCTTCCTTTGTAAGGCTGAATGACACTCCATTGTATGGATATGTCACATTTTGCTTAGCTATTCATCTGTCAGTGGATACTTAGGTTGCTCCCATATTCTGGGTATTATGCTACTATGAACATAGGCATGCATGTATTTCAGAACGTATTTCACATCCTGCTTTCAATTCTCTTGGATGTATACCCAGATGTGGAAGTGCTGGCTCCTATGGTAATTCTATCTTAAATTTCTTGAGGAACTGCTGCCAGACGGTTTTCCACAGTGGCTGCATCATTTTGCATTCCCACCAACAGGGCACAGGGTTCCACTTTCTCTGCATCCTCCCCAACACTTGTTTCTTTGATAGCAGCCTAATGGCTATGAAGTGCTATTTCACTGTCGTTTTGATTTGCATTTCCCTAATGATCAGATGTGGAGCAGCATTTCCTGTGCTTACTGGCTTTTTAGAGAAATCTCTATTCAAGTCCTTTGCCCATCCTTTAATTGGGTTATCTTTTATTATACCTGGGTAACTTTTGTCTTTTTTGCCTGTGACACAACCCTCAGGAGGTCCTGAGAACATGTGCCCCGGCCTGAGTAACTTTTATCTCATTTTGCAAAAAAAATTCCCTTGTCACCTGGGTTTTTAAAAATTCAATTTTTTTTTTTTTGGTAGAGACAGGGCTTACTGTCAACCAGGCTGGTGTGAGTGGCACGATCATACACTACTCTATACTGAGTATAGAGTAGCTCACTACAGCCTTGAACTCCCGGACTCAAGTGATCCTCCCATCTCAGCCTCCTGAGTAGCTGGGACTACAAATGCATACCACCACACCTGGCTAATTTTAAAAAATTAATTTTTCTAGAGACAGGGTCTCAACATGTTGCCCAGGCTGAACTTGAGCTCCTGGTCTCAAGTGACCCTCCCGCCTCAGCCTCCTAAGGAGCTGGGAATGCACGTGTGAGCCACCATGCCTTGCTCTGTCACCTGACTCTGTATCTCTCATCTTTAAATACAGAAACCAACTGGGCATGGTGGGTCATGCCTGTAATCCCAGCACTTTGGGAGGCTGAGGTGGAAGGATCATTTGAGGCCAAGAGTTCAAGACTAGTCTGGGCAACATAGTAAGACCCCATTTCTACAAAAAAAGTTTAATAAACTTAGCTGGCTGTGGTGGCACATGTTACTTGGGAGGTTGAGGTGAGAGGACTGCTTGAGCCTAGGAATTTTAAGGCTGCAGTGAGCTATGGTTATGCCACTGTACTCCAGCCCGGGTGACAGAGTGAGACCTGTCTTTAAAAAAAAAAAAAGAAAAAAAAAAAGCACACCTAAAAGCTGCCTAGGGTATAGAGTAGCTTACTAAAGAAGTGACTGAAATCTGACTCATGGATTTCAATGGGAGTATTTTTGGAGGGGCTTCAAGGCTTCTTAGTTTAATTTTTTTAAAGTTAGTAGTAATAACTGCAAGTTTATTGATTATACTAGTTACTATGTTCTATGCCCTGTGCTAAGGGATATAATCAATGTAAAATGCATTCAGCATAATAGCCAAGTAATAAGTGTCTGTACTCCCACCTACTCGGGAGGCTGCGGCAGAGCAGTTATCAGAACCTGGGAAGCAAAGGTTGCAGGGAGCTGAGATTGTGCCACTGCACTCCAGCCTGGGCGACAGAGCAAGACTCCATCTCAAAACAAAACAAAAAACAGAAACAATTGTTACTCACTATAAACCTCAGCAAAGTACCCCGTAAGAAAGCAAATCCAGCTCTGTAGTCACTGGGGACTGGATCCTTCCACCTGGCCTCTACTTCCTTTTCTTTCTTTTTTTGAGACAGAGTCTTGTTCTGTCGCCCAGGCGGGAGTGCAGCGGTGCGATCTCAACTCATTGCAGCCTCTACCTCCAATGGAAGTGATAGGATTCCAATTATTTGGGACTTTTCTCAGTTCAATGTGAAGTTTTGTATACTACCCTTTGTGTGTTTTGTTATAGTATAGAACCACTGAAAAACAATGCTTCTCATTAATGATGCAGTAATGCAACTTTACATTTTACGTGACTGATTTTTTTGGGGGAATCTACTTAGCACACAATGGTAAGATTTTATTGTACTATTAATACTAATAATATATGTAATTTTGTTTCATTCTCAAAACCACCAAAGGTAGGAGCTGGTATCCTCATTTGTAGATGATGAAACTAAAGTTCAGAGACATTAAGAAACTTGCCTGAGTTCACTTAACAGGGTCAGGGTTAGAATTCACACTTGACCCCAAAGCCTGGGCCTTAGTTACTACATTTTGCTGCTTTCAAGTGACTTGATCAGTAGCACCATGTACTAATTCTGACCTAATTACATGAGAATCCAACAGGGTTATTTTCCTTTTTTAAATTTTTTTGGAGACAGGGTCTTGCTCTGTCACCCAGGATGTAGTACAGTTGTGCAACCATAGCTCACTGCTGTAGACCTGACCTCCTGGGCTCAAGTGATTCTTCTTAGCCTCCCAAGTGGCTGGGACTACAGGGTACGTGCCACTACACCTGGCCTTTTTTTTTTTTCAGGTGCAGTCTTGCTCTGTTCTCTGGGCTGCATTGGTATGATCTTGGCTCACTGCAACCTCTGCTGCCCAGGTTCAAGTGATTCTCCGACCTCAGTCTCCCAAGTAGCTGGGATTATAGCCCCGCGCCACCACACCCAGCCAATGTTTGTATTTTTAATAGAGATACGGTTTCACCATGTTGGCCAGGCTGGTCTTGAACTCCTGACCTCAAGTAATACACCCAGCTGGGCCTCCCAAAGTGCTGGGATTACAGGCATGATCCACTGCACTTGGCCTGTTTTTTTTTTTTTTTGTCGAGACAGCGTCTTGCTCTGTTGCCCAGGCTGGCTGTGAACTCCTTGGCCAAGTGATCCTCCTGCTTCAGACTCTCAAAGTGCTGGGATTACAGGCGTGAGCCACTGTTCCTAGCCAGCAGGGTTCTTTTTCATTCTGTCTTGTACTTGCCTCAGTACTTACCACCGGCTCTGAGAAGTGGAGAGGGGCTGCTCTTCTTCTAGGTCCGGTTCACTCTTATCAGGACCATTTGCCACGGATTTACAGAGTTGACTCTTCTGGTGTTGGCGGATCATTTCTGCCAAGGTCTCTTGGACTTCAGCAACAGTTCTCTGTGAGTTTTGGAGGCTGGCATGCTTTTCTGAAAGGAGCTCCTTAAATGTGCTCAGTATTCGCTCACCTTCTTCTGTGAGTCTCAAGTCTAGTTCTGAAGGCCTGCTTGGTTCTGGCTGACAAGTTTCAGGGTTCGTTTCTTCAGTGTTGACAGTGTCTAACTGCTGGCTTGGCTCAACAGAGAGTGTGCTGTGACCAGGCCTTATCCAGACACTGGAATTTGGGCAAGGCCTGGAGATAGACCACCAGAATTCATACAGACGCCCATAAAGAAAAAAGGCCTCCAAACTTTTGAAAGCTGGTATGGCAGGGGATTGACGGTCACCCAATTTGTCTTTTAGGTTATCACAGCCTAGGAAAAGAAGAAAAAGACTTTGGATCGTGCATGTCTCTAGTTGCCAGAAATCTAGCTTCCTGCCCTTATGTTCTACTTCTTAACCCCCAAGAAGCAGACTCCAAGAAAAAAGATAATGGTGTGATCCACGGGGCCACAGGCCTTTCCACCAAGAGCCAACTGGAGGCTAAACATTTCCTGGCGTTGGACAATGTTCTCATTACTACATCCTAGGAGTCATTCAAAGCATGACAGAGTATTCCATCTGTTCTACTGAAGGCTCTGGGGCTTCACGGAGGTAAGAGCACACTGTCTCTCTGAAAAATCACAATGATTTAGTTCAGTGACTGACTATGCAGCTCTAGGAATGTCTATCTTTTTGCTGTTCTTTTCTGTTCCTACTAACATGTAACTATATTCCTATTTCTCTCTCCCTTAAACTGACTGTATGGAAAGTGGACAGGAGGCACTAAGGGGGTAGGGCCAGGCAAAGGAAAACAGTGTAGTTGTTCTTAAGAGTGTGAGTAAGAGAATTCAAACTTTCTACTAAAATGACACAGCTGGCCAGTCCCTCCATCTTTTTTTTTTTTTTAATTAGCTATACTGCATCAGTCTCCATCTTTTACTAATCTAGGTACTAGCAGTGCCACACCACTAGTGGTGGTGATGCTGTCCATTAAAGTGTGCGCCTCAGGCAGGGGGGAGTCATTTACCGTCAGGAAGAAAGGCTGAGTACACTTCCTGCATGGTGGTGAAGCTCCCTGAGTCATAGCTCCGGACCACTGCCTGAAGGAGCGCCTGCACAGCCTCGTCCCAGGAGGCCATCTGCTGGCTCAGCACTGCCAGGGTCAAGTCATGGCAAATGTGAAGAAAGAGCTGGAGAGAGAAGCCAGAGTCTGCGTTAAACATCCTCCCATAGTAGGTGCCGAGGATGCCACCAAACTGTTCCTGTTAACCACATTTGCAAACAAGTACACGCAATTCACACTTATGAAAGTTCCTTATCTCCACCACCCATTTTTGTTTTCCCCATCAGAAACTCTCATGTCTAGCTGCACAACAACACACACATACCGCTGTTAATGTTTGTTCACACTGAGGAAACACCTTTACGTTTGCATTTAATTAAAACAAAAAGTGAGTTTCTAGAACTAAAAGCTATAATTAAAAACAAAATAAATGCTAGGTGCAGTGGTTCACGCCTATAATCCCAGTGCTTTGGGAGGCCGAGGTGGATGGCTCAGCTGAGGCCAGGAGTTCAAGACCAGCCTGGCCAACATGGTGAAACTCTGTCTCTACAAAAATTCAAAAATTAGGTGAGCATGGTGGCATGCATCTATAATCCTAGCTACTTGGGAAGCTGAGGTGGGAGAATCACTTGAACGTAGGAGGCAGAGGTTGCAGAGAGACAAGATCGTGCCATTGCACTCCAGCCTGGGCGACCGACAGAGTGAGACTGTCTCAAAAATGAATAAATAAAATAAATAATTAAAACAAAGCTTGGAGTATAACTAAGAAAAATGTGATCAGTTTTAAGTATGTAGTTTGATAAGTTCTGAGAAACACATATAGTTCCATAACCACTAGCAAAATCAAGACAACATTTTCGCCAGGTGTGGTGGCTAACGCCTGTAATCCCAGCACTTTGGGAGGCCAAGGCGGGCGGATCACCTGAGGTCAGGAGTTCAAGACCACTCTGGCCAACATGGTGAAACCCCATCTTTAAAAAAAAGACATTTTCATCAACTGAAGATACACCCACTGGCTCCTCTGCAGGTGATTCCCCTGGCCCCACCCCAATGGCAAGCACTGAGCTGGTTGTTTTGTCACTTTAATTTTGTCTTTTCTAGAATTCATATAAATGGAATCACAGCGTATATGGTCTTTCGTGTCTTTAATGCTTTCGAGATTCACTGACATTATTTGTGTGCCAGTAAATTGTTCCTTTTTATTTTTCTTGACACAGGGTCTCATTCTATTACCCAGGCTGGAGTGCAGTGGTGTCATCTTGGCTCACTGCAGGCTCTGCCTCTCAGATTTGAATGATCCTCCTGCCTTAGCCATCTGAGTAGCTGTGATTACAGGCTTGCACCACCACACCCGGCCAATTTTTGTATTTTTAGTAGAGATGGGGTTTCGTTATGTTGCCCAGGCTGGTCTTGAACTCTTGAGCTCAAGCGATCCACCTGTCTTGGCCTCCCGAAGTGCTGGGATTACAGGTGTGAGCCACCAAGCCTGGCGCTTTTTATTGTTAAACAGTACAGTATTTCATTGCACAGACACGATACAGTTTGTATATCCATTCAATAATTGATGGACATTTGGGTTGTTTCTAGTTTTGGGCTATTGTGCTAGGCTAAGCTGCGGTAAACATTTGTGTACAAGTCTTTGTGTGGCCATCTGATTTTATTTTTTTTAGTGGAATATCTGGGTAGTAGAACTGCTGGGACATTTGGCATGTGCATGTTTAACTTAATAAGAAACTGTCTGGCCGGGTACAGTGGCTCACGCTTATAATCCCAGCACTTTGGGAGGCTGAGGCGGGTAGATGACCTGAGGTCAGAAGTTCAAGACTAGCCTGGCCAACATAGTGAAACTCTCTCTACTAAAAATACAAAAAAAATTTAGCTGGGTGTGGTGGTATATGCCTGTAATCCCAGCTACTTGGGAGGCTGAAGCACAAGAATCGACTGAACCTGGGAGGCAGAGGTTACAGTGAGCAGAGATCGCACCATTGCACTCCAGCCTGGTTGAAAGAGTGAAACTCTGCCTCAAAACAAAAAACAAACAAACAAAAAATAAACTGCCTGTTTTTCAAAGTATATACCATTTGAGAGGTCTTGTTCCTCATAAATATAATGTTCCCCCATTTTAAAATGAGGGAAAGAACTATGCCAGGCATAGTGGTTCATGCCTGTAATCCCAGTACTTTGGGAGGCTGGGGTGGGAGGACTGCTTCAGGAGTTCGAGACCAGCCTGGGTAACAGTGAGACCTAGTCTCCACAAAGATAAAAAAAGAAGTAGGTATATTCACAAGACAGACACAGCAGTTAATATAAATCAGCTGATCTCTTTAAATCAACATGGATAGATTTTTACGACCAATAGCTTCTGAAATAAGCAAACTGAAAAATAATACATGTAGCACTGACACAGGAGTTACCTTTGGTGAGCTAAGAAAGGAGTGAAGGGCTGAGGAAGGGAACAAGAAGGACTTCAACTTTACTGTACTGTTTTATTTTAAAAAGTCCTCAAATCAAAATACAAAATGAAACCAGAAAACTCTGCAAAGTAAAAATGACAAAGTGTGAACATCTATAAATTCTGGTTGATGGGTATTACATTATTCTGATTTTCTATATTTTTTTGACTTTTTTTTTTTTTAAGGGAATACTGGCTGGGCGTGGTGGCACATGCCTGTAATCACAGCTACTTGGGAGGCTGAGGCAGGAGAATCACTTAAACCTAGGAGGTGGCGGTTGCAGTAAGCCAAGATCGCACCACTGCACTCCAGCTTGGGTGACAGAGCAAGACTCTATCTCAAAACAAACCACATGGATTAAGGAAGTCTTATAAGTGTCAAAAGCTGGTACAGATGGCGTACCTGTTTGGAGGGCGTGTTATTTGTAGCAGATGGGTATTTGATGTTCTGCAGCTTCTGAAAGGCTTCCTGATACTGCTCAGGGGTGTCAAGGCTGAAGATGCTCTTCCACACTGCAGTCACCCTCTCCACGAAAGGCCCTTCGGTGCCTGTCGTCCAAGTGTGATAAGAGGAGGAGCTTTCGCCCTCTGAAAGCTGCTTTTCCTCTAGATGCCTAAACAGTAGCTCTAGAAGGCAAAACACCAATCTCTGACCCTGGAACAGAACAGCAAGGAAGAGAAACTGTTATACAGGGAAAGCACTTGGATGATCTCGAGAGCTCTCCAGAGTCCTTCAAAGTATTTCCCTTTTTATCTGCAGCAAGCAAAGCACATTAGTGAGTCATACATGAGAAGGGATAAAAGGGGCATTCTGAAGGACATTTCCCAGCTCCCTTTTGGGGGAAATCTATCCTTGGAGCTCTAAAAACCATTTTTCTAGCGTGGAATCTCAACTACAGCCCTATCCACTATGATTTAAGCCATACATAGATCAGTCACTTAAGACTTGTAGCCTAGTTTGAGAAAAGATGGGCTGGGCTCATCAGGTTCTTTCTCCCTGCCCAAACTTTGGACTCATGAAAAAAAGCATAATGGGCCAAAGGTACTGGAACAGACAAGCTTTGTAGATCCAAGAGCTGGGACAGGCATTAGGGGCCATGTCTAAATAGGTTTAATAGAGGAAATCGGCTGGGAGAGAAGAAAACAGAAGCATAGAGAAAGCCCTAGACAATCTATTTTCACTAGATTTTTAGTTGCCATAAGATTCCTTGTATACCCCTATAACGATATCTTCTCAGTTAAGCTTGGAAGGGTCTATGTTCCACATAGCCAATATAGCCCTTATCAGGGTATTTAGCATATGCTTATCAGAATAGTTAGCATATGCTTATTAGGTTTTCTTGCATTGTTAAGGATGCTGTTTAAGAGAAAAAATAAAATGCTAAACAGTCATTCTGGAAAGTTTTTTTGGTTGTGGATAAATTAAAATCTCTCTAGACTTGGTCATTTTATAAATAATGCTCAGTGGCATTATCTTTTAGGGTGTTCTATTTTTGCCTCCATTCTTATTCTGCTGTTCCCAGAAAGCTACCTCCCCATGTACCATGTTCCTTGGGCTCTAAATATTCAGCTAAAAACCATCTTTAGTCCTCGTACTCTGCTAGGGTACAAAGAACTTAAATAAAACTTGTTAGTATCTGAAAAAGTTATTTAAAATGAACCAAATGTTTACATGTTTTGGAAACTAGGTAAGAATGCTAATGCTTTAATATGTTTTGATGTGTCAAAAAGGCAGTGGTAAGTTACTCATTTTTAACCAGATGGGAACCAAAAATATTTAAGAAATAAGACATATCTATTTCCCCACACTTTTCTCTTTGTTTTCTAGAGACAGAGTCTCACTCTGTTGCCCAGGCTGCAGTGCAGTGGCATGATCATGGCTCAATGCGATTTCTGCCTCCTGGGTTCAAGTGATTCCCCACCTCAGCCTCCTGAGTAGCCAGGATTACAGACAAGTGCTACCATTCCTAGCTAACTTTTATATTTTTAATAGACACGAGATTTTGCCGTGTTGGCCAGGCTGGTCTTGAATTCCTGACTTCAAGTGATCTGCTGTGCCTGGCCCAGTTTTTTCTATAGCTTACAGTTAACAGGGATGTTACAGGTAGAGTTCCATGATTTCTGTTAGAGGCCAGACATTCTCTCTTCAAGGACAATAGTGCTGATAACATCAATGAAGAAATCCTAGACTGCCAACCCAAGGCCTGGGCTGACTAACGTCTTCACAGATATTTTGTACAAACAGATAAGCAATGGGAATTACTGTGAATGACCATACTATCTCTTACTCTGAATATGGCAACTAACAAGCCGTAGTACTTCAGTGGAATAGCATGGCCAGGGCTTGCAGGGCCTGTCAAATTGGCACAGCTTGTGCAACTGGGTTATTAACTTGGATTTGACTAGAAAAGGATTTGGGACACTTCCCTCTTATATCCTAGGAGATAAAATAACAGACTGACCTGTAGACTTGCATGCAGCTGCAGGGCTTCCTGGGCTCCGACCCAGTTGTTGGCCAGAAGCAGCTCTTGGGCACATCTGAGAGCCAGGGAAGCAGACAACTCATCCTCTCCTACGATGCCAGCCAACTCTGCAGCCGTTCTAAGTGATGCCGCGTCCCCCTTTTTGGCCAAAACTTTGGCTGCATCATAAGCAGAAGTGGCCCCTAAATAGCTATAATATGAATAAAAATGTGAACAAAATGTTATAAACAGATCTTTTATTCCCACTCCCTAGAGGATGCAATCGTTTCTTTCTGTCCACTTTGCAGCATGTGCCTTACTGTGGTCCCAGGTATGTCACTGCCCCTGGTGTTCCTATGAAGGCTGAGGACAGCACAGTTCAGCAGAGTGTATGAGAAACAATATCATATAGATTAAGGACATAAGGAAAATGAGAGGGAATGACTCCTTTGTTTGGGTTCAATTCAGCATGGGCTGAGGTTCCTTTATTTGATGTTATAAGAGATCATTAGAAAAATGCATAATTTCTGAATCTGCTACTGAGGTTTCTTGAGCACTTACGGTGATTTTTTTTTTTTTTTGAGACACAGTCTTACTCTTGTCGCCCAGGCTAGAGAGCAGTGGCGCAATCTCGGCTCACTGCAACTTCCGCCTCCAGGTTCAAGTGATTCTCCTGTCTCAGCCTCCCAAGTAGCTGGGATTACAGGCACACACCACCACACTCGGCTAATTTTTGTATTTTTAGTAGAGATGGGGTTTCACCACGTTGGTAGGCTGGTCTTGAACTCCCAACCCTGTTATCCGCTCACCTTGGCCTCCCAAAGTGCTGGGATTACAGGCGTGAGCCACCACGCCCAGCCAGTTACAGCGATTTCTATAAATAAATCAGGAGGGAGTTCCTGATGAGTCATATGAAACTGGCTTGAATATACATATCTTTTAAATAGTTTCTCGCTGCTTCACCTCCACCTCTAAAGTTACTACTTGTATTCTTGTCCTGCTCTTCTTGGCAGAGGCTCTTCTACATTGGATGTATCCCTCCTCTCCTCAGGCTTACCATTTGGCTGCTACGGCATAATGGCCATCTCTTTCTAGGACGGTTCCCCAGCTGAGGTACAAGTCCTTCAGGACTGGGTCCTCTGGGCGCAGCCGGGCCTTGGCAACTGCAATAGCTTCCCTAAAGGCAAGAACAGACACTTTAGCCACTCTGAAAAGGCTCCTCTGTGTATGGTCCTAGGAGAGGCTGCAAGACAGGACAAACTATCCCTTTTGCGTTGTCTTTATTGTTCCAACTTCCTTTAAAAAACTGCACTTGCATTACATAGACAAACGAAAAACATATGCTGCGTTCGTTTCTTGACTTAGATCAGCAGTTCTTAAACTGTGGTCTGTGGATTCCTAAGGGTCCTCAAGACTCTTTCAGGGGATTCATGAGGTTAAAACTAATTTTGTAACAATGCTAAGAGTAAGTTATGTGCCCCCCCACATTTTTTTTTTTTTTTTTTGAGATGGAGTCTCACTCTGTTGCCCAGGCTGGAGTGCAGTGGTACAATCTCAGCCCACTGCAACCTCCACCTACCGAGTTCAGGTGATTCTCCTGCCTCAGCCTCCCAAGTAGCTGAGACTACAGGCGCACGCCACCACATCTGGCTAATTTTTGTATTTTCAGTAGAGACAGGGTTTCACCGTGTTAGCCAGGATGGTCTTGATCTAGGCCTGACCGTCTTATCTGCCTGCCGCGGCCTCCCAAAGTGCTGGGATAACAGGCATGAGCCACCGTGCCCGGCTGTGTCTTTTTATTTAAAGTAAAAAAACCTGTGTTGACATCTGCAGTGACTGTGCAAAAGCAATGGTCAGTAAATTCTGGCATTTAAAAAAGCAGGCAGTGGCTCTTACAGTGGAAAAAAAGGATGAATGCACTTGATCAAGCAGTAAAAATTACTAATTTTACTAAATCCCTCAAGTCCAAAAGACATCAATATTCTGTGTGACAAATGGGAAGAACACTTTGTGTTCTCTGCTGCATTCCAAAGCAGGACGACTGTCGCTAGGAAGCACCTGTATGAATGAATTGCAAGCTACACTGGCTGCTTTTTCCATAGAACCTCATTTCTTCTTTAAAAAAAAAAAAAAAAGACTAACATAAATAACAGTTATTCAGTGAGGGGTATTTGTCAGATGTTTTTATCAAAAAAAAAAAAAAAAAAAAAAGGAATGAAGTAGGTATACCACTTCAGAAAAAACAACAAACAGTATTTGTTACTAATGATAAATTTTCCAGCAAAAATTAGAATTTTAGAAAACTTGTACTTACCACTTGTGAGCTTGACATTTTCCCATAAGTTAGAATTTTTCTGATGAGACTGATGATGATAATAAGGAACATGATACTTTAGGGTATTTTATAATGAGATATGTTAACATTTGGAAGATCCGTACAACTCAGTAAATGAACATTTTTCAAATGACATACAACTGCTGAGTTGTAGCCAACATAAAGTTGTAGCTGGAAAAGTGTTTTATTAGATGAAAGTGATCTAGACAGAGAAATATTTTGAAAGCATTTTGGGACTTCTATTTCCAACCATGATGGAATAACTGGGACCAGACCTACCTTCCTGTCATAAAACTAAAAAACTCGACAAAATATCTGAAACAACTGTTTCCAGACCCTGGATAGCAGGCAGCACAGGACTGTTATCCCTAAGAGAAAAGAAACTAATAACGTGAGCCCTATCTTGGCACTGGCTTTCTGCCTAAAGCCATTTTCATAAGGAAAACCCAAGCAAAACCTCAGCAGACTCTGACTTGAGAAGAGGAAACAACAGAAATCTGAGGGGCAGGATACTAGGAAGGAGGAAGCTGTCCAGACAAAGATATCCACAACTCTGCCTGGGGATCCTAGTGAGTCTGGCTAAATTCAATGCCATATGTACAGGAAACTCCTTAAGTCTAAACAAAGAATGACTATGGAACTGTAAGCTGAACAATTCCCAGAGATTACTCAGGACTTGGAGGAATCTGAGTTTTGATTTGTTGAATGCATAAGGCACTCAGTAAAGATACCAGAATGTAGGAGGTCCAAACTAATTCTAGAGTATGATAAACCTGCCCTAACGAAGAATAAAAACAAGCCATGAAAATATCAAGCTGAGGCCCAACTTTACTACTCGCCAAAACAAAGTTCAACACTCTCTACAGGAAGACAACAAAAGCAAAGCAGGGTAGAACAAAAAGAAAATCTTGAACAAGCGTGGTGGCTCATGCCTGTAATCCCAGCACTTTGGGAGGCTGAGGCAGGCGGATCGCTTGAGCCCAGGAGGTGGAAATCAGCTTGGTCAACACAGTAAGACTCCGTCTCTACAAAAGTCTAAAAAGTTAGCTGGACGTGGTGGCACACACCCCTGAGTAGTCCCAGTTACTCAGGAGGCTGAGGCAAGAGGACTGCTTGATCCCAGGAGGTCAAGGTGACAGTGAGCTGTGACTGTGTCACCGCACTCCAGCCTGGGCAACAGAACAAGACCTTGTCTCAGGCAAAGAAAATAAAAAAAAGACAATCTCACCAAAGCACATCATATCAAATTAGTGAAAAATTATTGATGGAGAAAAGTCCTAAACATAGCCAAATAAAAAATACAAAATAACAGAGATAAAATCAATGCAATAGCCAAGTCAAACACAATGCAAGTCAAGACAATGAAATGACATCTTGAAGTGCTGAAAGAGCAAAAACTTCCCATCTAGAATCCTATACCCCGTGAAATAATCTCTGAAATAATCTCAAGACTTTTATAGACAAAAAAAAAAAGTTGAAGTTCTTCAGGTGAAGGAATTGACAGCAACTGAAAACTTGGACCTACATAAAGAATGAAAAGTGCTGAAATAATAAGCTTGCAGGTAAATGTAAAGAAATGTTTAAAGAGCCGGTGAGGCGGAGGTCACAGTAAGCTATGATCTAGCCGCTGTATTCCAGCCTGGGCAAAAGAGCAAGACCTTGTCTGACAAAAAAAAAAAGCATCAACTGTTTAAAGCAAAAATACTAATAGTGTAATGTGTGGTTACAACATGTATCTAATATACAAAATATATGACAAAAGGAGAAAGGATGGGGAAAAAGTATACTATTATATATAAAAAGTGATTCAATATTATTTGGAAATAAACTAATTAAAATACTTTACTAAAAATACAAAAATTAGCTGGGTGTTGTGGCATGCACCTGTAGTTCCAGCTACTCAGGAGACTGAGGCAGCGGAATCGCTTGAACCCGGGAGGTGGAGGTTGCAGGGAGCCAAGATTGCGCCACTGCACTCCAGCCTGGGTAACAGAGTAAGACTCTGTCTCGAAAAAAAAAAAAAAAAAAAAAATTACTCAGGCTGCCAGGCATAGTGGCTCACACCCATAATCCCATAATCCCAGCTCTTAGGGAGGCAGAGGTTGGTCTTGAACTCTTGGGTTCACGCGATCTGTCCACTTCGGCCTCCCAAAGTGCTGGGATTAGAGGCATGAGCCACGGCACCTGGCCAATGTTATATATTTCTAAAAGAAAAGTTACACTTGAGAGTACATGAAAAGTTTTTGGGGTGTCTGGCAAGATTCAGTTTCTCTTCAAAGCTGAGAATTAAAAAGGGAGTTCCTTGTGTAACAATTCATGAAGCTGTTCTTTTGTTTTATGCTATTTCTTCTATTTATGTTACTTTAACAATAGAGAAGTTTAGATTATTTTCACATCATGTCCAAGTATTATCCCAACTCTAGGACCACACAGACCTGTAGAAATGGTTTGACTTGAGCAGCTCCACAGCTTCATACACTTTGTGGATGGAAAGCAGGTGAGAAGCAGCCTTGACATACTGATCCTGAAAACACAGCTGTTTGGCAAAAGCTTCCACAGCCCAGAGCCACACGTGGTAGCCAGCTGAAACAATAAAAGATGGTGGTTTAAAAAAAAGTTGAAGAAAAAGTAAAAACAAAATCAAGTACATCTGGGTTGGAAAAGCCTTGTTTTCAGTCAATGCATTCAGCTGAACATTTAGATACCAATTCAGCTCCCACTACGGATCATCTGCTTTATCTACACATTCTGAAACACCAATTGTCTGCTTATGTAACACAAACAAAACAGTACAAAGTTGAAAAGATACAGAAAGCAATGTGTGAGCACAGTTAGATAAATTCCTATAATCAGAACTGATGAGCCAAAGGTAACATGCTTACATGCTTTCTTTTTTTCTTTTCTTTGAGACAGGGTCTTGCTCTGTTTTCAGGCAGCAGCACAGCAGCACAATCATGACTCACTGCAGCCTTAACTTCCCCGGGTTTGGGTGATCCTCCCACTACAGCCTCCCAAGTATCTGGAACTGCAGGTACATGCCACTATGCCCAGACAAGTTTTGTATTTTCTGTAGAGATGGGATTTTGCCATGTTGCCCAGGCTGGTGTCAAACTCCCAGGCTCAAGCAACCTGCCCACCTTGGCTTCCTGAAATGCTGGGATTATAGGCAAGAGTTACTGCACCAAGCCTTTTTTTTTTTTTAAAGAGACAAGGTCTCATGATGTTGCCCAGGATAGAGTACAGTGGCTATTCACAGGCACAATTAACAGTACCCTATGGGTTTGAACACCTAGCATTAAGCAATCCTCCTGCCTCAGCCTCCTGAGCAGCTGGGGACTTCAGACTTGTGCCATTGCATCTTTAAAATTTACCAGACATGGCCAAATTGTCCTTCAAGAAATTCTCACCAATTATACTTTTGACATTGAAGTGGCAGTAATCTACAGTTTTTTTTAAAGGGGTTGGGTTGATTTATTTGTTTGTCTATTGCTGCAAACAGGATTAGCTTTGTACCTATTCGTAAGTGATTCTTCTTTTTCTTTTTTTTTTTGAGATGGAGTCTCGCTCTGTCACACAGGCTGGAGTGCAGTGGCACAATCTTGGCTCCCCACAACCTCCTTCTCCAGGGCTCAAGCGATTCTCCTGCCTCAGCCTCCCCTGTAGCTTGGATTACAGGCATTTGCCACCATGCTTGGCTAATTTTTGCATTTTAAGTAGAGATGCGGCTTCACTATATTGGCCAGGCTGGTCTCGAGCTCCTGACCTCAAGTGATCTGCCCACCTCAGCCTCCCAAAGTGCTGGGATTACAGGCGTGAGCCACTGCGCCCAGCCTTTGTAAGTGATTTCAAGCTGAAGACTGATACTGCTAAGAGCCATCTTGAGTGGATGTATCCTAGAGATGATAGAGCTTTTGTTGAAAAGAACAAACAAAAACCATACCCGCTGGTGCCATAGCCACAAGGTTGTCTGTCAGCTCCCCTCTTTCTGCTGCTGTCTGGAGAACACCTTTCAGATCTCCTTTCCAAAGCATAAGCTGGTGAAATAACTCAGGGTGGCCATTTTCTAAGTGACCTTTTCCTGTTTGAAAGAGAGATAATGTTTGGAAGGTGTTTCAGAAACATTTGTCACTGACTTGCAGAAAAAGAAAGGCAAGACAGAAGAGAAAGTGAGCTCCTAAAATATGCAGTCACTCTCTGATGGGTGTGTCACCTACCAGAGTGATTACAATGGGACCTGAAGCCCACTCAGTCACTGTGTACTCATCCACCTTCATTTGCACTCAGAGTGAATGCCGTATGTTTAGGATCCTATGATGATGCAAGGGGTATATATCAACATGTAAGTCAGGGAGCTCAAAACCCAGTTAGCTGACATGTAAAACTAACCATTATATAATATCACAGGACAGTAGCCATAAAAAAGGTGGCACATGAAATTTAAGCATACAGATGGATGGGATTATGCTGACTGGATTTGCCTCACCTTCAATATCAATCATTTTGTACAGGGTAGCCCTGTCTGTGAAAAGCCCCAGATGAAATCTTTCCTCAAGATCAGCAGACACATCTTCATTCAGCTCTATTAATTTAAAATGGCAAAAAAAATCAGATGAAGTCATTATACAGGTTACAGTTTTCTGTCCAATAACTTTTGAATATATGTCTGGAACACCAACTTCAGACACTGAGAGAATCAGAGCTCTAACAGAGACTCCTGCAGTTATGAAGGGAGCAATACACAAAAACACTTAAAATGTTAAAAGTGAACCCAATCAGCACATATTTAAGTGCTATAAAAAACATGCAAAGGGCTGGGTGTGGTGGCTCAAGCCTATAATCTCAACACTTTGGGAGGCCGAGGCAGGCGGGTCATCTGAGACTGGGAGTTCAAGACCAGCCTGACCAACATGGAGAAACTCTGTCTCTACTAAAAATACAAATTAGCCGGGCATGGTGGCACATGCCTGTAATCTCAGCTACTCCGGAGGCTGAGGCAGGAGAATCACTTGAATCCGGGAGGTGGAGTTTGTAGGGAGCCAAGATTGCACCAATGCACTCCAGCCTGGGCAACAAGACCCAAACTTTGTCTCCAAAAAAAAAAAAATTGCCGGGTGAGGTGGTTCACACCTGTAATCCCAGCACTTTGGGAGGCCGAGCTGGGTGGATCATGAGGTCAAGAGATTGAGACCATCCTGGCCAACATAGTGAAAGCCTGCTTCTACTAAAATACAAAAATTAGCTGGGAGTGGTGGAGCATGCCTGTAGTCCCAGCTACTCGGGAGGCTGAGGCAGGAGAACTGCTTGAAGCCGGGAGGCAAAGCTTGCAGTGAGCCAAGATCACGTCACTGCACTCCAGCCTAGTACCTGGTGAAAGAGCGACACTCTGTCTCAAAAAAAAAAGAAAAAAAAAAAAGAAAAATGATATTAATAAGTAAATGAAAGTCCTTAGTATTTACTGGGACTTACCACAAGGGGATTCAATATTCATCCTTTGCTTTAAAAAGAAAGTCAACTGAGTAACTTTTCATTAAGAAAAATAATGTGAAACTATAAGGTTAACTATGTAAGTTATAGGAAGTCATCACAAAGCTCCAAAGAGAAGACTATGTATATAATAAAAGCATAAAACATCTCCAGCAAGACACAAGAAACTGCTAACAGTCTGATTATGTAATACAGACAAAACAGTACAAAATTAAAAGGAAATAAAGAAATGTAAACCCAGGATAGTGACCACCCTTGTTAGGGTCGGGGGAAACAGTAAGTGGGAGGGAGGATGGTCCTTCCATTCCTGGGGAGGAGAAACAGGACTGGGAGGGAGATTTACTTTGAAAAAAATTTTTAAAAATTGGCCCAGGCTGGCCTTGAAGTGATCCTTCTGCTTCAGCCCCTTGAACATTTGGGATAATAGGCACTGTGCCTGGTGAGATTTACTTTCTTTTTATACTGTTTCAATTTCATTTTATTGTGTGCAAACCTTTTCCATATGTAAACTCCAAATTAAAAAAATAAAGTTGCTCAAATATCAAAAGAGTGGGCATTAAATGAAGACATCAAGAAACAAAAATAAGAAAACCCTTCAAAACAAAACTTCCAAAGCAAAAGTTTCCATCAAAAGTTTTTTTTTAAGGAACTGCGATATTATGGGTATATTTTCAATAGGGCAAAAAATTTTTGTCTCCATAAGGATACTGTACAATGGGGAAAAATAGTTGAAGGAGTTTATTCGTGCTGAGATATTTAAGCCAACATACCAATTCTGGCACACAGATGGCTGGGTGCAACTAGATTTAGATTATGAAAGCAGAACACTACATCTCAAAGGCATGGCAGTACTGACAGTGGGTCACAATGGGGACTTTGGCAGCAGGGTGTAGGGGGTGCAGGGATGTGGAGGGAAGGGAGGCTGGAAAAGAACATAAAAATAGAGAAAACAATTTTAGACATTTCTTTGGGCATTCATTCAATAAATAAGTAAACATCTCTTACAGGCCAGTCCCAGAAGACTATGGACAGGCCAAGGAAGTACATTTTTGTACCTTTGGAGTGCTTTGCCATTGCTAGTACCAAACAGTCCCGATGAAGCTCCTCTTTGGATCTGTGGTCCAGGCTTGTACTCAGGGGAAGCGTGGAACGAGCTTTTCTCTTCTTGATTAAGGTTTCTGAAATATAATAAAAGTACACACTATATGAAGGAGAGCTGATCAGAAACATAAAATGGGAATGCCTATTGTGTGAATGTAACCTACTAGCAGGATGCCATGGGCACAGAAAGTTCCCCCTCCTAATAAAGAAGCTTTCAAAATAAATTTGCTGGGGACCTTGTTCACAATATACACAAAAATGCTCCTGCTAACATTATTAACAACTGCAAAACATTTCATCAAGTGCTAAAAAAATTCAAAAGCATGACTCAAAATGGAAGGCCGGGTGCAGTGGCTCATGCCTATAATCCCAGCACTTTGGGAGGCTGAGGTGGGCAGATCACTTGAGGCCAGGAGTTCGAGACCAGCCTGGCCAACATGGTGAAATGCCGTCTCTACTAAAAATACAAAAATAAGCTGGGCATGGTAGTGGGCGCCTATAATCCCAGCTATTAGGGAGGCCGAGGCAGGAGGATCACATGAGGGTGGGAGGTGGAGTCTGCAGTGAGCCAAGAGCTCACCACTGCACTCAAGCCTGGGCGAAGGGAGTAAAAACCCGTCTTGAAAAAAAAAAGAGAAAAGAGACATAATCAGAAAACCTACAAATATTATAAATCTAAAAAAAGAAATAAGAAACCACCATGTTTTTTGATAGTAGCATGTAATATTTTAGGCTGCTTTAACAAAATACTGTATATTACTAGATACCAACCTGGCTTCTCTTTAGGTGGCTCCTTTTTCAGTAAAATGACTTTGTTATTAATGGTGACTTTTGACTTTTCAAAGCTTGAGGAAATTGGAGTAAAGATAACTGGTTCCCTAGAAACTACATCATGGGAGAAAAAAGAAAAAAAAGTTGAGGATAAAAACAATACAGAATTTCAGTTTTTAAAAATTTAGAGCCATTCCAAGCTCAGCAATGCAATCAATTCATCTATTACCAAAACTTTTGAGATAATATGCATTAGAAAGGAAGTAGGGGTAGTTTTCCCTTCCCCACCTCACAAACTAGGTGTTTTCAGGAATCTGTGAGTCTATTTTTTTTTTAAGTCTTACTCTTTCACCCAGGCTGGAATTCAGTAGTATGATCCTGGCTCACTGCAACTTCTGCCTCCCAAGTTCAAGCAATTCTCCTGCCTCAGCCTCCCCAGTAGCTGGCACAAACCACCACGCCCAGCTAATTATTGTATTTTCAGTAGAGAGAGGGTTTTGCCACCTTGGCCAGGGTGGTCTCAAACTTCTGAGCTCAGGTGATCCATCTGCCTCAGCCTCCCAAAGTACTGGGATTACAGGCATGAGCCACCTTACCTGGCTGACTTTGAACTTTTTTTTTTTTTGATTAGAGATAAGGTACAACTCTGTTGCCCAGGCTGAAGTGCAGTGGTGCGGTCACAGTCACTGAGGTCTTAACCTCCTGGGCTCAGGTGATTCTCCCCTCCTCACCCTCCAAGAGTGGCTAGGACTATAGGCACAAGCCATTACGCTTGGTAATTTTTATATTTTTTGTGGAAGTGGGGGTTCCCTATGTTGCCTAGGCTAGTCTCAAGCTCCTGGGCTGAAGCAAGTCTCCTTTCTTGGTCTCCCACAGTGCTGGGATCACAGGCATGAACCACCATGCTGACCTTACTCTGAACTTTGACTAAGGAAAAAGCTTCTAACTCTCCACAACTTTACACCATACGCCAAGGAGTTTCTATACTCTGCTCAAGCGACAAAGCACTTTTTACTTTTTCAGGTCATAAAGTACTAATTGCATATTTAATTATACTAACAAGGAGTAACTTTAATAATAGAGAATATTAGGTGTATGCAATGTGGTGTCGCAATCCTGAGCACAGGAACTTTTTAAAAACAACTTGTTGATCCATGTTTTTTATAGTTGTTTTGTGAAAGAAAGTCTCTTTAAAAAAATTAAAAAAAAAAAAAAAAAAAGGCTGGGTGTGGTGGCTCATGCCTGTAATCCCAGCACTCTGGGAGGCCAAGGCAGCGGCTGGGACTAGAGGTATGTGCCACTGTACCCAACTAGAAAAGCATTCTGATGGGCCAAAATAATAAATCCATTAGGCTTTTTGCTCTTTATTTATCCCAACTATGTGTCTAACAGCTATCCCTTGGGATGGAGAGCAACTGGGATGCCTTGTATCACACATACTAGACATTTTAATTCTGTCACATCAATATATTTCGTTTTAGAATTAAGCATGAGTCATTGCTTCTACTTATACTGTTTGCTATTTAATCATTTATTTTAATAGGGACCATGTATTTAAGGTAAATGTATAAAATTTAAAAAGTGCCAAAATTTTTATCTAGTAACAGTTTTTTTGTCTTTAAACTAGAAATAGATTATCATAAATTAGTGATGGAACACTGTCTTGTGAGAAATCTGAGAACCACCACTATAGCTTACCCTCACTAGAATAACCTAGTAAGCACTTACACATTTTTTTCTGTGAGAAGACAGAAAGCCAGGTATAAACTCCAGGTAAGAGGAGTGAGAGCTGGCAAGTTCTCACATGGTGGTAGCTTCTGGGTCAGACATTTGTAAGATACAGTGGTTTCTTTCAATAAATGTGGCTAATGATGTCATAGTATTAAAACTTTTCCCATGTAATTTCCTATGTACACAACTATCTCAGCTTCACTTTGTCCCATGGTTTTACCTTCCCAAGTTGAATCAGAAGTTTTCTCTATAGAAGTTTACTATTTACATCCCAAACATCCACTAGAACCCTTTAAAACTTCAAAGATGTTTATTTTAGAGACTTGAATAAAGCTTGAAAAAAAATAAAATGGGAAGGTCTGAGATAGCAAAGTTTCAAACTGAGTAAGGACCTAGCTTAGTTTCCTAGACATGAGATCCTAATGGTACACAGGTTTCTGCCACGTACCCGCTGGAGCGAGGCCACAGGGTAATTCTGGCTCCCGGGCTTCCTCCTCCCCTTCTTGGTCTGACACACCATTCTCAACAGATCCAGAGTTCTCCTTCATGCTTTCTTCTTCATTCCCATCTATCGATTCCAGCTTTACAGGAGTTCTCAAGGGGAGCTTTTTCTTCTTTTTGGGCTTTGGCTTAGGTTGAGAGAGTCGTTTTTTCTCTAATTCAATACTTTTTTTGCCTACGGGAATCACAATAAAGAAGGAAAGACTAAAATGTATATTCTTGGTTAAAAGCACTCTAGGTGGTAAACTCCAATACCTCATTACTCTTTAATAGCATTTTTACCCTTTCCCTTCATTCCCAATGAACTTTTAGAGTTATATTATCACAGTATTAACCAAACTCTTTTGAGATTTCATAAAATCATAAACATTATGCCCAATAGCACCCAAATACTTTAGTGTGTACCTTATGAACAAGGATATGTTCCAATATCACCGCAGTACAACCATGGAAATCAGGAAATTAACATAATACATTACTGTCATCTATTCCATACACTCTACTTAAGTTCTGCTAATTTCACTCAGATGTCTTTTATAGCGAAAGGAATCAATTCAGGATCACACAGTACATTTGGCTGTCATGCCTTTCTGCTTCCCTTCAGCCTGCAACAGTTAGTTGCATGGTTTTTCTTTGACTTTCATAATTTGAAACTTTGAAGATTACAGGACAGTTATTTTGTCCAACTTCGCTCAATTTAGGTCTGCCAGATGTTTTTTTATGGCTCTATTTAGGGTACGCATCTTTAGCTGGAATGCACATTAGTGCTGCTGTGTTCATCCAGGGCAATCTATGAGGTAGCAGCTTATTTTTATTTGTCCTTTGGTTTACTTTGATCACCTGATTAAGGGGGTGTCCTGCAGGCTACTCCCTAAAAGGGTATTTCCCCTGTTGAACTACTAAGTATTTGCAACTACTAGCTTTACTATTCACTGATGTTTCTTGATTAAAAAATGCTACCATCATGACTGCCAAATGGTGAATTTTTTTCTTTTGAGACAGGCTCTTGCTCTGTTGCCTAGGCTGGAGTGCAGCGGCAGAATCTCAGCTCACTGCAGCCTTACTTGACCTCCCAGGCTCATGCTATCCTCCTGCCTCAGCCTCCTGAATAGCTGGGACTACAAGTGTGCGACACCACACCTGGGTAATTTTTGTATTATTATTTTTTTTTTTTGTAGAGATGGGGTTTTGTCATGTTGGCCAGGCTAGTCTCAAACTCCTGGGCTCAAGTGATCAGCTCGCCTCCCAAAGTGCTCGTATTACAGGCATGAGCTACTGTGCCTGGCCCAAAGGGTGAACTTCCAATTCCAACATTTCACTCTACATTCATTAGTTGGCATTATACCACAGGGAAGAGCTTGTGCTTCTCTCCATTTATTTAGGCACTCGTTTATTTATTATATCAGTCTGGACTCATTAATTCCTCCATTACTGTTATATTTACATTTTACAGGTCTTTACATTAACATTTTAAGGTTTTCATCCTTTGCTTATTTTAAAATCATCTTTGAGATGTAATATAAAATACACTCACTTTTTAATACTTTGATGAGTTGTGACAGATATATGTAGTCATATAACCTACCCACCACCACGATTACTTTTGCACCAATCTAATATGTCCATCAAGCCTCTTTGTGGTAAGATATACTCCCTGCTTGAGCCCTAGTAATCACTAATCTGCTCTTACTGTGGTTTAGTTTTGCCTGCTGAAGAATTCCACATACTCTGGGTGCAGTGGCTAACGCCTGTAATCCTAGCACTTTGGGAGGCTGAGGCAGGCAGATCACCTGAGGCTGGGAGTTCAATACCAGCCTGGCCAACATGGTAATCTCTATCTCTACTAAAAACACAAAAAATTAGCTGGGCATGAGGCATGCATCTATAGTCACAGCTACTTAGGAAGCCGAGGCAGGAGAATTACTCGAACCTGGGAGGCAGAGGTTGCAGTGAGCCAAGACTGTGCCACTGCTCTCCAGTCTGGGTGACAGAATAAGACTCTGTCTCAAAAAAAAAAAACAAAAGAATTTCACATAAACGGAATTATACAGTATGTAGTCTCTTGTGCCTGGCTGCTTCGGCTTGGCATAATGTTTTATCAAGATTCATCCATTTTGTTCTTTATCAGTTATTATCTTCTTTTTAATGCTAGATAGAAGTCTACTGTAGGGATACACCACAATTAATTCATTTATCTGATGACAGACATTTGGATTCTTACCAGTTTTTGGTGATCACAGATAAAGCTACTATGAGCATTCTTTTACAAGTCTTTATGTGGACACATCATTTCATTTCTTTGGGTGTAAATTTCTAGTTGTTTAATATATTCTTTTATTTAAAATTTACTTTTATTTTGTAATTTTTGGTACAGATGCGATCTCGCTGTTTGTCAGGCTGGTCTCAAACTCCTGGCCTCAAGTGATTCTCTAGCCTCGGCCTCCCAAAGTGCTGGGATTATAGACATGAGCCATGTACCAGCAGTTGCTTAATATATTTTGTCTAGTTTTCTAGTTGTTTATGGCATGTCTTGATACCAATTAATCTTTCTTAGCTAGAAATGGAATTTTCCTCTTATTTCTTTCAACTACTGTCTGAGATTTGGTCAGTGGGAGCCTCTTCAAGCTGTCTCTTTTATCCTTTTGACATGTCTCCTTAAGTCTTTGAGTATTTCCTTCTTCTTTAGCATAAGAACATTTCAATTTCAGTTTGTATTTTCCTGTCCCAGCCTGGAACCAGCCATTTCTCCAAGAAGCCATGGACACTTTTAATGGAGAATGACATTTAGAAACCACGATCTGGGGTGGGCACGGTGGCTCATGCCTGTAATCCCAGCACTTTGGGAGGCTGGTGGGCAGATCACTTGAGGCTAGGAGTTTGAGACCAGCTTGGCCAACATATCTAGACTCTGTCTCTACTAAAAATACAAAAAAATTAGCCGGGCATGGTGGTGTGCACCTGTAGTCCCAGCCACTAGGGAGGCTGAGGCACAAGAATCAGTTTAACTCAGGAAGTGGAGGCTGCAGTGAGCCAAAATTGTGCCACTGCACTCCAGTCTGGGCAACAGAGCAAGACTCTGTCTGAAAAAAGAAACCAAGATCTGAGTGCTACGTATGCTCTTTCCTATTGTGGGTGGTGGTGTTCTCAAGCCCTTGTGGCTGCCTTCTTGCTTAGGCTCGGACCCCTGCCATACTGACACTGATGTCCGGCACAAATGTATCCCTTGCTCAATCCTGATGAACTCAATTATTAAGAAAGGGAGAAAAATAATTAGATAAGCCTTAGTTAGGTTCTGACTGACCTTGAGGAGGCCGGGAATGATCTTGCATGGAAGTGAGCCACTTGTACACACAAAAGTCATCTGCCCCTGAATAGATGCAGTCTGGATCCAAAGGAGACCACGCTACACAAAGCAGTCGACCTCGATGTCCTCGGAAATTACACAGGGGTTCTTCCCGGAGAGTATCCCACACCTAAACCCAAAAGTACGACCAAATAGACATTTTCTGGTTATTCTATTATTTGGGGGTATGTTTTCTAATTAAAAAAAAGAAAAATCTATGGCTTCTTATTTCCTCATGTGATTTGGAGTTTTCTCTTAGAAAATTTCAGAAGAGTCCTATTTCCTGTGGGAGGCTTCTGTGCTCTGAGATGTATAGGCATTCTTATGGGGATGATTTTGAATGAGCTTCTACTGGTGTCCTATGGATTTCACTGTCTCAGACCAATACTGTATGTTAACTTTTGGGCTTGAGATTCTGGTATCATGAAGAAAACAGCCCATATCTAGTCTGGAAATTACAGTTCTAATTTCTCTTAGGTTATTCTTTTGTCTCCAATTCCTTGAGGAATTGGCCAATTTCCTTTCTATTTCTTGAATTATTCTAAACTCAGTTTTACAGAAGGCAGCAATTTGTGGCTCCTAGCTTTGCGCAGTTAGCTCAGTTACAACTCAACACTGAGAGAGAGAAAAACATCACGGATGTTAGGTCTCCAGCTCCTAATGTCTATTCTAGTTCTGATATCCAGAAGTCCTCTCTCATAGATCTGGCTTGGCATTTCATCTTTATTTTTTTAGAACTTGGAGATTTCTAACTTATCAATTTATTATTAAAAATTTTGTGATTTTTAGCCACTATTTCAGTGTCTGAACAGAAGAGAGTACTTTGTACATCATGTTAAGTCCACCATACTGATAATGAATCAGAGAGAAATCTGTAAAAATGTTAGTTAGCTAGTTCCTATTGACACTTTACCCTTCATCTAATTAAAAAAAACAAAAAAACCCCCCAAAAACCCCCCAGTCTTAGCCTGCTAAAGGCCCAGCTATGTGGAATAAAACTAAAATGCCTCCTAGAGCCCAGAACATCTCCTTCTGTAGATGATGATAATGGGGGAGGGAAAACCTGTTCACAACTGGGGGAAAAGAAGAGTTTGTTAGAGAATATAGTGAAGGACCCACAGGGACAAGGACACAATAGTACCTGGGCTGTACCATCATAGGAAGCAGATACCAGCCTTCCATCATGATGAGGGCTCCACGCCACACTGGTAATCTTGGCTGTATGCCCCGAGAGAGTCCGGTAGGGCTCTGTAATGGTCACTGGAGACTCAGGGCTGCACTCTAAAAAGCAAGGGAAGTATGTTACTGCTAACAGTAACAAAAAAACAAAACAAGCAAAAAGCATATCCAGGAAGGCATGCACATGGCAAGAATCAAGATTTTGCCATACACTTTCAAGGTGATTTTTTTTTTGACACAAAGTTTCCCTTGTTGCCCAGGTTGGAATGCAACAGCGCAATCTCAGCTCACTGCAAATTCTGCCTCCTGGGTTCAAGCATTTCTCCTGCCTCAGCCTCCCGAGTCTAGGTGATTTTTAGCAGGCAACACTGTTAGTTATTAAGAGTGTGGGCACATCCACAGTACTTAGCATATAATATTACCACATGATCACTTATAGGATATCTTAGCTAGAATGTATAATCTGAATATAGTAATGAGAAAATACCAGACAAATGCAAAATGAAGCATCTACAAAATGAGTGCCTCTCTTCCTCAAAAATGTCATGTAAGATTAAACAAAGGCTGGCTTGGCCAGGCATGTTGGCTCATGCCTGTAATCCCAGAACTCTGGAGGCCAGGGCAGGCAAATTGCTTGAGTTCGTGAGTTCAAGACCAGCCTGATGAAACCCTGACTCTACAAAAAAACACAAAAATTAACCAGATGTGTTGGTATATACCTATAGTCCCAGCTACGTGGAAGGCTGAGATAGGCGGATTGCTTGAGCCTGGGAGTCAGAGACTGCAGTGAGCCGAGATCGTGCCACTGCACTCCAGCCTGTCTCAAAAAAAAAAAAAAAAAAAAAGAAAACACACACACACACACACACACACAGCCTAGCCAGGCACGGTAGTGTGTGCCTGTAGTCGCAGCTACTCGGGAGGCTGAGGTGGGAGAATGGCTTAAGCCCAGGAGGAGCCGGAGGCTGTGGTGAGCTATGACTGCACCACTGCATTCCAGCCTGGACAACACAGTGAGACCCCGTTTCTAAAAAATATATAAATATATACATAAATAAATAATTCTTAAAAGGCTGAGAAATTATTATAGATGAAAGGAGACTAAAAAGACATGACAACCAAATGCAAACAGGTGATCCTGTGTTGGAATCTGCACTGGAGAAAAAAAAATCACTATTAAGGACATTATTGGATCAACTGACACAACCAGAATGTGGGTGTCAGATTATTTTACCTTTTTTTTGTTTGTTTTTAAAGAGACTAGGTCTTACTTTGTGGCCAAGGGTGAAGTACAGTGACACAATCACAGCTAACTGGATGCAGCCTCCAACTCCTGGGCCCAAGGGATCCTCCTACCTTAGCCTATGAGTAACTGGGCCATCATGTCCAGCTAATTTTTTTTTTTTTTTTTGAGATGGAGTTACGCTCTTGTTGCCCAGGCTGGAGTGCCATGGCACGATCTTGGCTCACTACAACTTCCACCTCCCAGGTTCAAGCGATTCTCCTGCCTTTGCCTCCTGAGTAGCTAGGATAACAGGCATGTGCCACCACGCCCGGCTAATTTCGTATTTTTAGTAGAGACAGGGTTTCTCCATGTTGGTCAGGCTGATCTTGAGCTCCCGACCTCAGGTGATCCATCCACCTTGGCTTCCCAAAGTACTGGGATTACAGACGTGAGCTACCATGCCTGCATGTCCAGCTAATTTTTAGAACTTGAGTTGGGGTTTTGCTAAATTGCTCAGGATGGTCCTAAACTCCGGGCCTCAAGTGATTTTCCTGCCACGGCCTCCTAAAGTGTTGGGATTACAGGCATGAGCCACCATGCCTAGCCTAAACTATTTGTTTAAATTGACAAATAATAGTTATATATATTTTTGGGGAAAGATTAAACTATTGTATATTAAGTTAAACTGACAAACTGATAATGGGTAGGAAAAACTATGTAAACACATGCACACAGAATAAAGCGAATGTGACAACACATTAAAAACTGTTGAATCTATTAATAGGAAAAAAAATATGAGATTTCTTCGTACAATTCTTGTAACTTTCCTCTAAGTCTCACTTATTTCAAAATAAGAAGGTAAAAATTAAACGAATGGATTCTGGCAGTTTTCTTCCCTTCTCTATTATTTAGTAGATGTGACATAAAGTGGATGATTAATTTGGAATCCCAATAATAATCATAAGATCAGAATCCGCTAACATATGTTCATTAGACACTGTATTATTTACCATTAGAAAAATTTATCTATATTTTAATACTTTTTCCATATTGCTTTTAATTCAGAAGAGTCACTACTAGAACCAAAAATATTTTTTCTTGTTACAAATAAGATTCTTAGAAAACTAATGGAAGGGCCAGGTACAATGGCTCACGTCTGTAATCCCAGCACTTTAGGAGGCTGAAGTGGGTGAATCACGAGATCAGAAGTTTGAGACCAGCCTGGCCAACATGGTGAAACCCTGTCTCTGCTAAAAGTACAAAAATTAGCTGGGCATGGTGGCATGTGCATGTAATCCCAGCTACTCAGGAGGGTGAGGCAGGAGAACTGCTAGAACCGGGACCGGAGGCGGAGGTTGCAGAGAGCTGAGATAGCGCCAGTGCACTCCAGCCTGGATGACAGGCGAGACTTCGTCTCAAAAAATAAAAATAAAAAAGCTACTGGAAGTAAATTCTAGAGAAGTGAAAATGTCAACTACTTTCACTATGGCTGACAGCATGTTTTATAGCACTCTGAAAACAGTTCAGTGTTGGATTATAATTTCTTCATATTAGGAAAAAAGTAATCCCACTTCACTCATATTTAAAAATGGCTCTTCTGACCACCTACTGTGGTTTTCCCAGGTGCCAAAGGGGTCTCAGTGAAATTAAGATTCCTTATGGAATAAATCATACCCATATGGAAGTTAACTCACTAGGCATGGAATAGCATTTGCCAGAACACATACAGACTCTGCAATCAGATACTCTGAGGTTGAATCTAGGCTCTATCATATATTAGCGATGAAACTTGGCTGAATAGCTAACCTTTCCGGGCCTCAGTTTAATCTTGGGAAAATGAGGATAACAATACCTATCACCCTCACAGGATTATGAGGATCAGGTGCAATCAAACACAGGAATGAGGTATGTGTCCTGTGTTTGTGTTTAACACTCAAAAACTGCTGGAGGGAGTATTAAATGGCATAATGGTTTTAGAGAGCTGCTTAGCAATAACTATAAAAAAAAAACTACATTTTTTTACCTAGCAATTCCACTTCTAGAACTTTCTGTATGAAAATTATTCATGTTCATGAAGATATATGTATAAGGCAGTTTATGATAATAGTACTTAAATTGTAAAAAAAATGTAAATAATTTGAATGTCATTTAATTGTGAAACGGATAAATTATAGTATGTCCATATAATGGAATAAACAGATAATTTAAAAATTTTTTTTTTTTTTTTTTTTTTTTTTTTGTAGAGGAGGGGTCTCACTACATTGCACAGGCTGGTCTCAAACTCCTGGTCTCAAGCTATCTTCCCACTATGGCCTCCCAAAGTGCTAGGATTACAGGCATGAGCCACTGTGCCTGGCCGGCAGATATCTGTTAATAACAGCAAGATTGATCTTTAATGTACTGACACAAAAAGATGTCCATGATAAATATTGTAAATTTAGAGGAAAAAACTGCAAACAGTATGTATTATATACAGTGATTTCTTTTTAGCTAGGGACAGAAGATTATTCTTTCATACAAGTACACAGAGGTGCAAACCTATTAATATATACTAACATATATACATATGTAGGCTAAGACTTTATTATAAAATCTAGAGAAAATATGCAGCAAACCAAAAACACTGGTTATTGAATGATGAGATATCAGGGGAAAATCTCATTTTTTCTCTTTCTTTTTTGAGATAGGGTGTGCTGTGTCACCCAGGCTAGGGTGCAGTGGTACAAATAGAGCTCACCGCAGCCTCAAACTCTTAGGATCAACTGATCCTCCCAGCTCAGCCCCGCAAGTAGCTGGGACTACAGGTGTGCACTTCTAACCTGGCTAATTTGTTTTTTTATATTTTAATTTTTTGTAGAGACTAAGCCTCACCATTTAACAGGCTGGTCTCAAAATTCTGGCCACAAGTATTCTTGCTGTGGCCTCCCAAAGTGCTGGGATTACAGGCATGAGCAACTGTGCCTGGCCAACTCCATTTTCTGTTACTGTTTTTGTCATGTTTGAAAGCATTTTAAAATAAGATGAATCTATTATTTTGAAACAGAAAAAGCAGTAAGAATAATACTTATTTTAATGTCAAAAAGTAAAAAGGGACAAAGATTAGAATGGAAAGTAGCTGAACACACAGTATCATACCCAGTATGAAAGAAACCAAAGTTACCTATGACAGTCTTCAGGTTGTGCACATAAATGACTGCATTGTTAGAGCCAGAGGCCATCAGATAGCTCAGCTCTGGCTGGCTGCCATGCTCATGATGCCAGCTAATGGTATTCACAAGCTTGTGATGCTGTTGGATAGTACAGATCAGTTTCAAGTTGGGAACCTGAAATATTTCTATTGATCTGGAATAAGAAACACATCAAAACAAGAAAGATAGATGATCAAATTACAAGTTACAATGCAAACAGCAGCTCCCTCACTCCATCAGCCAAGGAAAGATAAGGTAGAATAGGATAACCCTCTCTATCACTGCAAAGGTCATTCTCTCATTAAAAAAGTCAAGTATAAAAAGTTATTCTCCAAAAAGCATATTTAGCTTTTAAAAATTCTAACAATATCCTAACAATTCCTTTTTTAAAAAAATGGAACTTTTTAAAATTTCAACTTTCCACCCTACCTCAGTGTAACAATCTCCTAACATTCTAACAATGCTTGATGAAATTGTGTTCATCAGGCATTAATGACAAATGATCACAAGGAGAAGCTAAAAGAATTAACAAATCAACGGCTGAATTAGGACTGTGTTACTATGATTAACACTAGACAGGACATAGACCTAGAAAGCATTTCTGACTAGGCTTACTTTTAAAAAATGGAGTGAGATTTAGGCAGTTCAACATACGAGATGACCATTTTGTGAGGCACAAGACAGCCAAAATACAGTGTAGCCAAATACTCTCAATGGACTGAAATATCTAAGTAATTCTGTAGTTCTCAAAGATACAGGGCACTTCTGGATCAGCAGAGGATATCAAGAATCATTCAAAATACCAAATACAACTGGGCCTCCCCAGCTAATATTACAGATGGCATTAGTCAGCTTGTGATCAAATATATGCGCGTTTGCAAACTTTTTATCTTAAAGAAGCAAATACATACCCATCTTCATTGCCAAGTGCCATGATTTTGCCATCTGGTTTCCAACTGATCTCTGTGTGTACAGGCAATTTGTACTAGAAAGCAAAACAAACCAATCTTGACTCTAAACATATCTCGCAAATCAACAATGACAACATGAGAAAAAAAACCCTAGAGTTAAAAAAATGTTCTAATTATACAACAGCTATTCTTGTAAATAATCTACATAATTACTCAAAGGATAACTAAGAACAAGCATTCTAATGCTCATTTCCTAACTGGGCCAAAAAATAAGAAGAAGAAGAAAAAAACCCTGAGGCCAATAAGCACTAAATGTTTACAATGCTTAACCTGGTGAAACATATTTAATTAAACTGATCTGTGCCCATCAGCTTAAACAACATGGGAACCATGGTCTTAAACGCAAACTGTATACACTCTTCCTTGTTTTCTATCCTTTCAAAGCTTCTTTCCCTGAATCATTCCCCTCTCATATCTATATGCTGGTGTTCCCTGAATCATTCTCCTCTTATATCTATATGCTGCCTGGGCCCTCTTCTCAATTGTCTCTTTAGCCCACCTCATACATGCCCTCAGCTTCTTCATTTATCATTATTGTGAAGGGATTCCAAATTTCTATTTCCAGCGCAGACTCCTAGTATGAACCTCTGATCCATACATTCAAGTACCAATTAATTAAAAGAGTCTTAGAACAGGAATTTTGTCTCTTTTATTCACTGCTGAATGTTAATGTTTAGATAAAATTTAAGACAATGAGGGAATATAATCAACCAATATAATTCAATTTATAATTAAATATTACTTTTACACTATCCATACAAAAGTAATGAGCAATAATATAAAAATGCTCATGTGGGCTGGGTATGGTGGCTCATGCCTATAATCCCAGCACTTTGGGAGGCCGAGGTGGGTGGATCACTTGAGACCATAGCCGGGCCCCCATGGTGAAACCTTGTCTCTAACAAAAACACAAAAATTAGCCAGGCTTGGCACGCATCTGTAATCCCAGCTACTTGGGTGGCTGAGACATGAGAATCACTTGAATCCAGGAAGCAGAGGCTGTAGTGAGCTGAGATTACATCACTGCACTCCAGCCTGGGTGACAGAACGAGGATCTCTCTCAAAAAATAAATAAGTAAATAAATAAATAAAAATACTCATTTGAAAGGGTAAGGAGGCCAAAACGGGTGGATCAACCGAGCTCAGAAGTTAGAGACCAGCCTGGCCAACATGGCGAAACCCTGTCTCTACTTAAAAATACAAAAATTAGCTGGGCGTGGTGGCCCAAGCCTATAGTCCCAGCTACTTGGGAAGCTGAGGCAGGAGAATCGCACGACCTGAGAGGAGGAGGTTGCAGTGGGCCGAGATTGTGTCACTGCATTCCAACCTGGGTGACAGAGTAAGACTCTGTCTCAAAAAAGAAAGGGTAAGGTAAGGACATCTCAACATTTAAGGTCTCACTTTAAAAGACAGTTCTGGTGCATACTGACAGAATGATAATGCAAATGTGATTAAATGTGAGAATCTGGATAAAGGATATAAACAAATTATATGTATTATTTTTGCAGCTTTGTGTAAATCTAAAATCATTTTACCAGAAAATTAAAAATAAAATGACAATTTTGTCTTGAGTAAAGCACCATGCAGTTGCATTTGGACACTATATTATTGTTATTTTTACCACAGTATCACTTTGGTGAAAGTGGTTGGCCTGAAAAGGATGCTTTATACCTAAGACCTGACAGTTTATAATAAATCATTACTGCAATTGAGACAAACCTTTTTTGTTTCAGTAGTTCTTTTCATTTTTTGCCTCATACCCACAGTCTGAGAGGTACTTCTCTGTTTTACTCAAGGATAAAGACACCTAAGATATATGTTATAACTCATAAAATCACACACAGCCTTAGAAGACCATTTAAGAAAACTGACTTAGTATGATGATGGTCATCTCTAATAATGGCATTTATTTTGCAAGATGGGAAACCCAGAGGGATCTGTGATGTAGAAAGATCAAGAAAAGATTTCAGGACCACAAGAGCTCACTTTGATTGAATTGGTGTCCCTGATGAGTTTGTTGATGTCAAAGGCCTCTCCACTAAGCTTCCAAGGGTTATGCTGTAAGACAATTCCTTCTCCTCCGCAGCTGTATAAAGCAAGGGAAGGTCTGTCTCCTTCTCCTCCTGTATGAAACAAGAAAAGAAAGCTTATCAGTTTTGTACTTCACCAGCTTAACTATTTGTTGGTATAGTACGACCATATCATACTATGAGATGTTTTTAAAGGAATTATGTATTTGAGGCTGGGCACGGTGGCTCATGCCTGTAATACCAGCACTTTGGGAGGTCGAGGGCAGTGGATCATCTGAGGTCAGGAGTTCAAGACCAGCCTGGCCAGCATGGTGAAACCCTGTCTCTACTAAAAATACAAAAATTAGCCGTGCATAATGGCTCACACCTGTAATCCCCAGCTACTCAGGAGGCTGAGGCAGGAGAATTGATTGAAGCCAGGAGGCAGAAGTTGCAGTGAACTGAGATCATGCCATTGCACTCTAGCCTTGAGACTCTGCTTCAAAAAAAAAAAATTATATATTTGAAATATTCTAATACATCGGAATAAATGTATTAGATTCTTTTTTTCCATCTGAACTGTTCTTTCCATCTGAACAGTTGTTGAGAGCAGACGTGAAAAAGGTATACTACTGTAATTCTAGGTTAATTTATATGATGCAACATATTTGCTTTAAACATTCTTCTGGCATTCATAATAGTAGTGGTCCAAAAGCTGGAATCAGAAAACAAACATATATCTTCTTAATGCAAGGCTTTTGAGAATTTGCTTATTCTTCCAGAAATGAGTACTCTTTGGGAATTATACAGCACAGTAGGACTTTCTATGTCTTATCAAAAGGAGCTGTTGTCAAAGCAGTGATTTCTTTAGTATCACAACAATCCTCTTGTTAATTTTTAAGAAGCAAACAGTGATTCTGGTGGGTTTCTCCAAAAGCAAGTTTTACTTTTACCACTGCTAGATCACAAATCATATATCCCGTAAATATTTGTTGAATAAATGAACTACAAATTCCAGTGCTACTCTAGTTCTGAAAATTTATACTACTTTCCTCTCTATGTAATGCAATTCCTATAGAAATTTACAATTGTTTCATCATAGATGGTTAAGAAAAGCTTATCAGAGACTTTTGATGAATATACTTATTTAAAAAGCTAATAGAAAAGACTCATTACTTTAGGAATAAGAAAAAGAAAGACACTGGGGGTGGTGGCTCATGCCTGTAATCCCAACACTGTGGGAGGCAGAGGCAGGTGGATCACGAGGTCAAGAGATCGAGACTATCCTGGCCAACACGGTGAAACCCTGTTTCTACTAAAAATACAAAAATTAGCTGGGCGTGCTGGTGCAAGCCTGTAGTCTCAGCTACTTGGGAGGCTGAGGCAAGAGAATTGCTTGAAGTAGGGAGATGGAAGAGGCAATGAGCTGAGATCACACCATGCACTCCAGCCTGGCAACAGAGTGAGACTCCATCTCAAAAAAAAAAAAAAAAAAAAAAAAAAAAGACTGATGGACTAGAAGAGAGGGGAAAGGGGCAGAATGCTGAATCAAAGGCAAGAGATCATTTCAGAAACTTTAAGTTTGCTTTTACAGTGGGTGAAAACAGATATTATTCTGTTGGTATACTGAAGTAACATTCTTATTCTGATAAAATTTAAAAGTGACAGTAAGTTTTAGTGAAGAAAATTAGACTGGGTATCACGACCCAGCATGATAACTAGACATATACACAATGAAAAATTTCAGCTAAAATAAAGAAACAATGCTTTAGTGAGTTTGTGGCTTATTATGGGTAAATGTTTTCTCCCAGCAATTGTGATTTATTACCTGCCACTACTGCCTTCATGAACCCCTGGAGACATAAGTAGTCCACATAAGCAGTCAGTACACTCGATCAGTTATGACTCTCCATTTTTAATATTTTAGGATTAAACTGAAAGAAAGAGAATACTCTCATATTTGTTAAAGAATTGCTCAGACACTTACCAAGTGACATCTGGGGTACTGGTGGCCCCCAGGCTAAAGTATATACAGTCTTCTTATGATATGTGCTAGAAATCTGTGGAGGCCTTTAAAGGGGGAGAGAGAACAGAGATTTAAACAAAAAGGCATAGTGAAAAACAGACCATCTTTTTCTAAAAGGTCCCCATTATAAATGTAACTACCAATAATTGGAGAAAAATCATTCAACAATATCTTGCTCCAGATAGTTGATTGTAAAGAAGCAGTTAATTATTATATTTACATTTAAATGATATTTAAATATCAAATAATATTTACTATCAAAATGATTAAGTCCCAAACATATTTTTTATCCCCCTAAAAAATGTTACTCTTACCCATCTAGCCAGAACATATATTATTACCACCCAAATGTATTCACTTTATAGTCATGCAAAAGATAAGAAGTCATTTTAGACTTTGTGCCATTAACATCACATTTCTTAAACTGAGACAAGGTTTCAGGGTAGAGATATTTTCAGTTTGTGATTGTCTTTTAAAGAAAGCATACTCTTAAGAGTATTTTCAAAGGTTGTTGTGGTTATAGTGATCAAATGATGATATTTTATTGTAGTATGACGTGTTAGTAAAGAATGCTTAACTCTGTAGGGAAAACACCAGGTAGCACTGTTATTGAGTGATTGATTGAGATGGAGTCTTGGCTCTGTCACCAGACTGAAGTGCAGGGGCACGATCTCAGCTCACTGCAACCTCCGCCTCCCTGGTTCAAGTGATTCTTCTGCCTCAGTCTCCCGAGTAGCTGGGACTACAGGTACATGCCACCACACCCGGCTAGTTTTTTGTATTTTAATAGAGATGGGGTTTCACCATGTTGGCCAGGATGGTCTTGAGCTCCTGACCTCGTGATCCTCCTGCCTCGGCCTCCCAAAGTGCTGGGATTGCAGGCGTGAGCCGCTGTGCCCAGCCCCTGTTACTTCTTTTAACATAAATTGTCATACATTCTTTGTATGATTTTAGAATTCCAGAGCCTATGAATAATTAGTGGCTGACTTACTTCCACTTATCTGTTATAAAGTTATAGTGATCATTCTAGAGAATGAATCAAAATTTCTAAAATAAATTTATACTTTATAAACAGGCTAATTTATACTTTAGCCTATTTCTAAAATAAACAGTATAAGCAGTTCTGGCAAAATGCCGCCTAACAATAGCTCTAGAGCAATATCCACCACTCCCCGGCTATTACATGGCTTTTGTACTATTAGTGTGCATATTCAGCTTATAATAGCCAAGAGACAATAACTTAATTAGCAATTTCATAATGATACAGGGCCATTTAACAGTTTTATCTGATTAAAAACAGTGTATTTTAAATAAATCTTTAAAACAATATTTTTTTTTTTTTGAGAGTTAAGGAGAATAGTCAACTGCACATAGGTTCTACATAAGTACTTCAAGAACTGCATATAAAAAGGACAGTTCTGGCAAGGTGCAGTGGCTCATGCCTGTAATCCCAGCACTTTGGGAGGCCGAGGCGGGTGGATCACCTGAGGTCGGGAGTTCGACACCAGCATGACCAACATGGAGAAACCCCATCTTTACTAAAAATACAAAATTAGCTGGGCGTGGTGGCACATGCCTGTAATCGTAACTACTCAGAAGGCCGATGCAGGAGAGTTGCTTGAATCTGGAAGGCGGAGGTTGTGGTGAGCAGAGATTATGCCACTGCACCAGCCTGGACAACAAGTGCGAAACTCCATCTCAAAAAAAAAAAAAGGACAGCTCTGAAGTATCATAAATGATTTTCACTCGGAAGTGAATGATCTAAGACAGAGGTGGCCCAAGGCCCAATCTTTTCTGTAAATATTTCAGGCTTTCTGAGCCATGTGGTCCCTGCCACAACTACTCTACTCTGCTGTGGTAGTACAAAAGCAGCCAGACAGAATGTAAATAAATGAGTGTAGCCATGTCCCAATAAACCTTTACTTACAGACACTAAAATCTGAATTTTATTTAATCTTCATATATCATAAGATATTACTTTGATTTTTCTCCAGACACTTAAAAAGGTAAAACCATTCTTAATTTATGGACCATGGTTCACCAATGCCTGGTCTAGAACAGTGTTGTCTGATAAGGTAGCCACTAGTCACAGATGGCTGTTGTACATTTAAAATGGGGCTAGCGTGACTGAGGAACTGAATTTCTAATTTTATTTCATTTTAATCACTTTAAGTATAAATAGCCACACATGGCTACCAAACTGAACAATACAGGTTTGGTTTCTAATCAAGCCTCTAGAGCAGCAGTGTACAACAGACACACAATGTAAGCTATATATATGAACTGTATATGTAACCTAAAGTTTTCTAGTAGCAACATTTAAAGAAAGCAAAAGAAGTGAAATTTTAATAATGTATTTTATTTAACTCAGCATACCGAAAGTATTATTTAAAATGCAATTAAAATAAAATATTTAATGAGATTAAAAATTTTTTTTTTTAAATATTAAGACTCAGAACTCTGGTGTGTATTTTACACTTACAGCACGTGTCAGTTTAGACTTGGCCCCTTTCAAGTGCTCAGTAATGACCTGTGGTTAATGACTACTGTAACGGACAGTGTAGCTCTGGACATAACTTCCAGTTCATACAAAATGCAGGCAACATGGAAATGTGTTAGAAGCTACCACAAGGAGATAATTGACAAGTCCAAAATGTGGAATAGTCTACCAAGCAACTGATTTGTAGTCTTCAAATTGAAAACGCAATGTTATGAAAAGGATAAAGAGAGGCATTATTCTAGAGCAGGAGTATCCAATCTTTTGGCTTCCCTGAGTCACAATGGAAGAAGAATCACCCATTTCTTACTTGTTGGAGTAGGTGTCATACAATCCTACTTTTCCATCATCAGTTCCAAAAGCTAAGCAACCTTCCTTGGTTGGGTGCCAGCAGAGCTGCAAAAAAAGAATTTCCAAGGGAGAATATAAGAAATGGGGCATATAGTTAAGGGAATCCTTACATTACCCTTTAAGCATCCAAAGGGAAAACTTTCTTGCTCTGATTTCTCCATTATTTCAAGGAGAAGAAGGGATATTAAAAACAAAGTCAATGTTATCTGTAATCTTTCATCCAAAAAACCAACTGAAGATTTTGTATCTCTCTTTCTAGAGAGATACAAAATATCTAGATATACACAATTGAAAAAAACCAAATGGATTCAAATATGTAAATGATGTGCATTGTACACTGTCAAGTGAGAATAAAAGATTCTGGAAGAATTTGGAAATACAGTTCTATTAATATTAAATAGTTTACAGCATTTGAAAAGATATATCATAAACTGTCCACAGTGGTTCTCTGGGTTGCATAAGTAGGGGACTGGAGTGGAGGGTAGGAAAAAATGTTTGCTTTCTCCTTGTTTGTGTTGTCTGGTTTTCTTTTTAAATCACAAAAATTTATTACTTTTAGATTCAATAGCCAAAGTGTCATCTTAGAGAAAACCAAAAAAATTACACATACTGTTTTGTAACCTGCATTTCATGTTTTATAACTGACATTTTTCATAAATCATTTATAATAGTTTTCCACATCAAGGAAGAATCTACATTATCATTTTCAATAATTTGATGCCATTCTAACATGTGGTTATATTATAACTTAATATATTCTCTATGAATATACAGTTAGGTCATTTCTAATTTTTTACTATTAGAAAAAATGCTGAGATGAAGAAAACCTTAATAAACTCTGAATTTGGAGGATAATGGGTTTGCTTACAGGGTCCTTCTGCTTTCCTAGTTTCAAACTTCATTAAAATACCTTAAAACATTTTATTCTCAACAGATCTCATTTAAATGAACAGGCATAAAAGAGAACTACTTGAAAAAAAAAAATTCAAAACAAGCTCAAAAAAGAAACCCTTACCGCTGTAACCTTGGACTTGACACCTTGCCAAAAATTTTTCACATCATAGTTGTTCTTTATGGAGAGTGTATTCCATACACGGATCATGCCATCCCCAACACCTATGGCCAAAGACCCTATGTCCACAGGAGAGAAAGCCAGGCTGTATGCAAACCCACCAAGGGAAGGCAGGGTCCAGCAGCAATCCAGGGTGGCCATGTCCCAACATTTTACCTGCAAAGATTAATGGTAAGGGCCTAAACATAAAAGAGAACAGAGAAATAGGAAAAAGAAACAGATATGGGATAGACTCAAAGAGTGGGTAAGGATATTGTGTGTCTTCCAGTAGGAACTGAAGAAAGCACTGCTAAGAAAAAAAAATCAGTAATAAATTATGTTGCTTAAAAGGATCTTATATATTTATTCCCAAAGATTTCAAGTGAATTCAGGATTACACAATTAATAAACCAGAACCCACACCTCCTGTCTCCAAGTTCAGTGACCTTTCCATTCTATTATAGTACTGGTAACCTCCTCATTTGGCAAACTCTAAGGAAGAAGATGGCCTCAGCACAGCGGAAAAATCAAAGAACTGCTCTCTCAAAAGGCAGAACATCTTATACCCAGGAAAGGAGGAGTGGTAAGTTTTTAGTCATCACTTGTTTAAGAGACAGGCTTGGGAGAAAACGAAGTCTATCAAATAAGCCTAGTTTAATTGCAAAACAGTAAGGTAACAGACTTCCAAATAAAGTCAACTCTCTTGGAAAGATTTCTATTCTGCTACATAAACTGCAGACTAGGATGAACTATAGCATGAGGACTTAACATAGGGTGTCCAATCTTTTGGCTTCCTGGGGACACACTGAAAGCAGAATTGTCTTGGGCCACACATAAAATATACTAACACTAACAAAGCTGATGAGCTTGAAACCGTCCTAAGCTGTGAGTTGGACAAGCTTGACCTAACACATCCTTCTGCTGGCAAAACTATCCTTCTTTATTATGTCTGCTCTAACAAAAAAGCATTTTGGTGGGTCTTCACATTCTCCCTACATCTGAACTATTTCTGTGCTGATCTATAGCAGTAACTCTAAAACTGGAGTCAGGGGTGGTGTATTACCACTTGACAGGTGGTTTGAAAAAGCCCTCTAATCCCACCCAGGTTGTAAACTGCTGTTCTACAATGCTGAGTGAAAACAAGCAGTTCTTACATCTCTATCCATTGATGTAGAAAGTAGTAGCTGTTTGTCATCCTCTGTTTGTAAAGGGCATAAATTAAACACAATTCTTGAATGATTTTGCCCTTCTGATGAGGCACTAAAGAGGGTGTATTTCCGTCTCCAAGACTGAGTGAGATCCCATTGCAACAGTTCACCTCTATAAAGGAAAAACATAAGCATTAGTTCTTTTACAAACAATCTGAAAACAAGTGACTGCTGAATCACAGAGTCTAGGCTCACAACTGCAAAATGATTTGTTGTCTTTTAAGGAGACAAAAATTGCATATTCTGAAATATACACAAAACATCTCTGGGAAGGCTGGGCACGGTAGCTCATATCTGTGATCCCCGCACTTTGGGAGCCTGAGGCAGGAGGATCATTGGAGCCCAGATCTCAAGTCCAGCCTGGGCAACAAAGTGAGACCCTATCTCAACAAACAATTAAAAAATTAGCTGGGCATGGTGGTGCACACTTACGGTCCCAGTTACTTGGGAAGCTGAGGTGGGAGAATTGCTTGAGCTCAGGAGGTTGAGGCTGCAGTGAGCTGTGTTTGCATAACTGCACTCCAGCTTGGGTGACAGAGCAAGACCCTGACAGAGAAAGACTCCTCTTTCTACACATGAAGAGACTGAAGCTCAGAAAAATAAAGGGTCCTGCTCATGAATACAAGGCAGTAAGTGGCAAAGTGATTCTGAAATTTAGTTCTGACTTCAGAGTCCATACTCCTAACTGCCAGACTATACTTATTTGATCTTTTTACAGCTCTGTTAGGTGACAGCACAGGCATTGGTCTCATAATTTTTCCATTTCAAATGGCCCAACATAATACAAGCTTTGGCCATTACTTTTCTATCTACAAAGAGAAACCTAGGAGTCCTTGATACTAAATAGAAAAACAAAATATATCTAAGAAAGCACGACCAAAAAAGACTTACCCAAAACAGCTAGATATCAGCTGTGATGGCTGATTGCTGGGCCAGTGGAGTGTCAACCAAAGGCGCTCTTTAACAGTTGGGTCTATACCCCCTCCTCTTCTCTTCAGAAAGGGCAATTTCAAAATCATCACCCCTGCAGATTAAAAGAAGGCCAATGGGCACTCAAGACAGTGAAACTACATGCATGAAGTCACCAGCAGTTCACAATACTCAAATCTGTGCTGTAAAAGCTTGTTAGTTTGGTTACGTAGAATTCAGATCTCATTTTCCTATGGTTGTTTATAATAGCTATAATTTTAACCATTATAAATAGTGGTCTAGCTACGTTTAGGTCAAACAAGCTTCCTAGGTTACCTTGACCACCCCAACATATTAAAGTATTTTTCTTGTCTGGGAAAATGAGTTTCCAAGTAAAACTGAGAATCCAGGTAGTAACACAGCTCAGTTGTGTACCCAAAAGTATTACAGTGATATAACTCCAAAGTGAAAAGGATAGAGGTTGAGATTACTATTTCTAGTCAGCAAGAAATCCAACAAAGAAGAAAAATTTGGCAGTCAACATGCTATGGCTGGGGAGTACCTCCACCTGACATGCTTCTAATCACTGTGTTTTAAGCTGTATTATGCATCAGAACCACAGGTGGAACTTTAAAAATACATACGCCAGAGCCTAACTCCTAGAGATTCTGACGTTGTAGATCTGAGGTGGTGGACAAGAACTCACATTTTTAAAAAAACTCTACAGCTGATTCAGCTGCACAACCACAATTGAAGGCCATTATACTACACATCTCTAAGTCTAGAGGTTCTGCTCCTGGAGGGATCTTCAGCCTCATATTCCTACTTGGGAGTTTTAGCTGCAGTATGTCCAAAATTAGTTTATAAACCTTTAAAAAGTTCTGTCTTCCAAAATTATACTATTAGTTACCTACCACTGATGAAGTCTGGACTACTTGCCAAGCACTGTGCTACTTGCTTTATACGCACTAATGCATTTGGGTAAATATAAAACTATCATGGATTAAAATAAAGTGGAAAGTATATGCATGTTCATAGCATATTATTTAGAATAGTAAAACATGGAAGCAATCCAAATGTCCATCAGTGGATGAGTGGATAAGCAAAATGTGGGACATACATACAAGGGAATATTATTCAGCCTTAGAAAGGAAGGATATGCTGACATATGCTACAAAATCAATGAATCTTGGGGATATACGCTAAGTGAAGTAAGCCAATCATAAAAAGAAATGCCATATGGATAATTTCACTCAAAGGAAATACTCAGAATAGTCAAACTCATAGCGTCATAGAGCAGAAAGCAGAATGATGGTTGCCAGGGCCTGGGGGAGGAGGGAATGGAGAGTAGAATTCTGGAAATGAATGATTGTGACAATTGTACAACTTTATGAGTGTACTTAATACCACTTAAATGTACATTTCAAAGTGATAAAGATGGCAAATGTTATACTTTCCACCACAGCTTAAAAAACTGGGGAAAAAATAAAATGAAGAGAAGCCCCCTAGAAAGAGAAACGCAAGATTTTTACTACAAAGGTTGTATTCTATAATATACTATAAATATTCACGCTGCCTAGAGTTTCTCTCAATTTTTAAACGTAAAAAGTTCTGTTCAAGGAGAAGTTTGGGAAAGCTAAATGACTGAGGGGCTCTATAGTTTGGATAAATTGAGCTTTTACACATGATTCTATGCTGGGTGTATGTAATTTATTCTGCATTTGTGCATTGAAAGCTCTAACTCTTGAGATCTTTTCCATTCTTCTGGCCTAGGCCATACCATGTTCTAATATTTCTATTCTTACTACAAATAACCTGCTCCCCATGCCAAACAGTGACCCTTCTATAAAGCAAGGGGTCCTTGCCCTTCTCCTGGAATGCATGGGAAACATCTCTAATGCCAGATGTTGAGAGAATAGAGTTCCAGCCCAGGCTCAAATGAGGAAGCAGCATTCTAGACCAAAAAGTTAAGAACTGCTCTCAGAAAGATGACACACCCTCAGGACAATAGGACAGAAGAAAAAAACCTCTATTTCCACCAGATCAACATAGGTTACATCACAAAAGAAACATCAATCTTACCTCTGCCTCTCGAACAGCTCCAGATTCTAATGGTTTGATCTTTGCTCCCAGTGGCTAAGTAGCAGCCATTTGTTACTGGAGCTTGCGGTACAGCATTCCCGTTGGTAATATTAGGGTCTTCTATGAGAGAGATGGCAATTTTGTTTTTGATTTGCATTAAACATGCACTTATAAAAAAATTTAGTTTGCAAGAGTTCCCAAAACTTAGCTATCTCTTTCATAGGTCTGAACTACAAAATTTGAAGTTTTAGGTATAACTAAAATGATATAATTTGGCCAGGTGCAGTGGCTCACACCTGTAATCCCAGCACTTTGGGAGGCCAAGGTGGGTGGATCACTTGAGGTCAGGAGTTCGAGACCAACCTGACCAACATGGAGAAACCCCACCTCTACTAAAAATTAGCTAGGCACGATGGCACATGCCTGAAATCCCAGCTACTCGGGAGGCTGAGGTTACAGTAAGCCAAGATCGTGCCATCGCACTCCAGCCTGGGCAACAAGAGCGAAACTCCCTGTCAAAAAATAAAATAAAATAAAATGATATAATTCTACCAGCTGTTCTTCAGGTCTGAAGAGTACTGAACTTAAACCGTCTCTACCTGAAGTTGCCTCTTGGTTTATAGATAAACAATCTTCACCAGGCAGGGGACACCAGGCTATGGAGTGGATTTCATCATCATGGCCTCGAAGCCTATGAATAACTTCTCCTTTCTTACTGATGTCAATTATAACCACTATGCCATCCTTGTATCTAAAAAACAAGAGTTAGAAATATTACTCAAAAAATGAAGACAGAACAGGGTCTCTAGTAAACATTTTGGCTTAGAGTTATCATTGGCACATTCCTTAAAGTTAGGTGCATTCGGGGTGGCAGAAGAATAAAGAGGACAAAAAATAATTTTTTTTTTCGTTTTTTAAAAGTGCTCATCTTATGCTTCCTGGTTTTGTTAAAACCCTCCTCTCTATGATCAAACTCTTGGCACTAGGTAATACTGTGTATGTTGCCTGGTACAAAGTTCACAGTAGAGCGTGATTTTGTTCTAAGGGAACTTTCATAGTTTTTGCAAGGGTTGGGCAACCCTTTTTTTTTTTTCGCTCTCTGTTGCCCAGGCTGGAGTGCAGTGGCACAATCACCACTTACTGCAGCCTTGACTACCCGGACCCAAGCAATCCTGCCACCTCAGCCTCCCAGAGTAGCTGGGACTATAGGTATGTGCCATGCCAGGCTAATTTTTGTATTTTTTTTGTAGAGATGGGGTTTTATCATGTTGCTCATGGCTGGTCTCGAACTCCTGGGCTCAAGCAATCCACCTGCTTTGGCCTCCCCAAGTGATGGGATTACAGGTGTGAGCCACCACACCTGGCCAGCTCTTCTAATTGATTATAACTGTGTCCTAGTCCGCTAGAAAATAATTTTTATTTTATAAGTGATACTACTTTTTAAACTGTGAACTTAACAAAAGTTGCAGAATTCTATACTCTAGACCTCCATATTCCAAGGCTGTTATTTTATGAATTCAGAAGAAACTCAGAAATTCTAATAGCTTGTTGAAAATAAATTATTTCAGATACATAAAAAAGTAATCTACCACCCTGCCTAAGAAAAATAATTACCAACAGAGCTGAAGTCCTCTGTACATTCCACCTCAATCAAACCTCTCTCCTTGCCAGATCTCTTCTTCTCTTCTTTTACCAGAGGTCAAAAAATATTTGTGAATTGTGTATCATTCCTAGCCTTTCTTTGTATATATTCCTAAAGAAGATACAGATTTTATATGTTTTAAAACTTCATATAAATGCTATCATCTATTTTCCTGCAGCTTGTTTTTTTCACTCATTCTGTTTGTAAGTCACCCATGTTGATACACATAACTCTACTTCCTGGCCAGTCATTACACTATTGTATTAGTACCTCACTGTGTGAATATACCAAAGTTTATTAATTTTCCTTTTGAAGGGCTTCCATATTTTACAACAAAAAAAATATTTTTAATGTTCATGTATACATCTAAGACAATTTCAGGTTTGATGTCTCGCAATGAAACTGCCAGGATGTTAAGATACATGCATCTTTATTAGAAAGTACAAGCTGGGTGCAGTGGCTCCAGCCTGTAATCCCAGGACTGTAGGAGGCCGAGGTGGGCACATCACAAGGTCAAGAGATCAAGACCATCCTGACCAACATGCTGAAATCTTGTCTCTACTAAAAATACAAAAATGAGCTGGGCACAGTGGTGCTTGCCTGTAGTCCCAGCTACTCGGGAGGCTGAGGCAGGAGAATTGCTTGAACCCGGGAGATGGAGGTTGCACTGAGCCAAGATCGTGCCACTGTACTCCAGCCTGGCGACAGAGCGAGACACTGTCTCAAGAAAACCCACAAAACTGCATTCTACAAAGTGGTTGTACGTATTCACATTTCCTACACATTTAGAGCATTTGACAGGGAAAAATACCAATACAGATTTATTTTTTAAAAAAGAAAGATAAATACTAGAGTATGTCAATCTTTGAAGACCAAGACTTTGAAAACCACCAAATTATGCAATCTAATTGTCAACAGATCAAGCTATTTAGAAATCTGAATCAAACTTTCTGGGAATAATACTCTTCTGAAGATCCTCCCCTGACCCCTGTCTACTACCTTTCTGTTCATTTCGTCTAGCCCCCTACTGCCAACACTGCCCCCACTTCACAAGACTGCCGATCCAGTCCCCTTCCATTTTCACTATCACTTACCAACACCTGTCTTTCTATACGTCCCCTCATCCCATGCAGTACAGATTTCATGATCCATCACTATCATCAACTTTTTTTTTTTAAGAGTCTTGCTTTATCACTCAGGCTGGAGTGCAGTGGTGCAATCTCGGCTCACTGCAACCTCTGCCTTCCAGGTTCCAGCAGTTCTCCTGCCTCACCCTCCTGAGTAGCGGGGATTATAGGTATGCACCACCACACCTAGCTAATTTTTTTTCTTTCTTTGAGATAGAGTTTCTCTCTTGTTGCCTAGGCTGGGAGTGCAATGGTGCGATCTCGGCTCACTGCAACCTCCACCTCCTGGGGTCAAGCGATTCTTCAGCCTCAGCTTCCCAAGTAGCTGGGATTACAGGCATGTGCCATCATGCCTGGCTAATTTTGTAGTTTTAGTAGATATGGGAGTCTCCCCACATTGGTCAGGCTGGTCTTGAACTCCCAACCTCAGGTCACCCACCAACCTTGGCCTCCCAAAGTGCTGGGATTACAGGTTTGAGCCACTGCGCCTGGCCTTATTACCAACTTTAAAAAATATCATTATAGCCCCTGTCTCCTCCCTCAAGAGTATTTACTTCACAAAGCCCCAAACCTGGCTGAATCCAACCATCTCCTTTCTCACAGTTTGGGTTTACTTAAAATTTATGGTCACGATTCTTTGTCTAGCACAACAGTGAACACTGGGCCTACAATGTCCCTTAGTACATTCATTTTCCTATTTTCTTTGACTGTTTTCGTACCTTCTTCCCATAACCAGTTTCAACCCCATGCTGAATTTGATTCCACCACTTTGACTTATGTCTTACTGAGAAAATCAGAAATCCCAAAATGGAACACCCTGTTCTTCCAAACACATCTACAAACCTACCTGCACCTATTTCTATATTCCCAGCTGTTCTTTCTTCTTGTCATCCAAATCTAGTCCCCTCTTGACTTTTCACCATCACTCCTGCAACAAGCTCTCCCTCTTTTCAAGCCTTACCTCCATCAGCATAAAAACAGGTCCCTGGTATCTCCCATTTAATACTCCCTTGACTCCATCTATCTCCTCTGGCTTCATGTCTATGCACACTTTTACAACAAACTTTGTGAAAGGGTTGTTTCTTTGTATACCTCTATTACCTTAGCCCCCAGTCTTTCAAATTCACTCCAATGAGAATTTCACCTTCAACATTCTAGAGAAATTGCTTACGTCTTCAAATTAGAGAAAATGGACATCTTTCAGTGAGAACTACATGAATGGTGAAGGAAAGGAGGATGTCCATCCTGGCAGCTCATGTGAAACAACCTTGTTGATCAATGAGGAAATGGATCCCAACGTCACATCACTTTCCCAATCTAGAGGGAGCGCTCAGAACCAGATAGACCCAGCAAAGTCATCTGACACCTGGGAGTAGTTCATGCCTCTGGGAGGCAGCACAGAAAGCGAAAAAGGTGAAAGAGGCCATTTCCTACATTTAAAGGTTGACTAGATGAGTTGAACACGAAGAACCAAGAAAGTACAGTACCATGGAAAACCAAGGAAAAAAAACGGAGTGGCAGAGACAGTAAGGACCTGGAGGAATAAATGATGCTAAGGGGTCAGGGGGACTGGTTAACATCTGTAGATGGTTTTCTTTGAGGACTAGAAGGACAGAAGAAGGTAAAGAAAATGCAAAACATGATCATACACAAACAAACATCTTCAGTACAGATGGCACAGTACTTACCCAATGGCTACTAAATCTTCATGATGAGGTGAACAAGTAAGACAGAAAATTGTCCTGGGTTCTATAAAGAGGTGCTGGCTGTCATTTCTGTTAAGCCAGTAACAGAAAACGACTCCTTTTTCATCCCCCGATACTATTAAGTCCTTTACTCGAGGAGACCAATGTAATGTTGATATCGTATGCTTTAAAACAAAACAAAAATTTGTTATTGTCAACGCTGAAGTTTTACTTAATTTTTAACCTGTATCACAACCCAGCATAATGCTATGTACATACATTAAAAGTAGTTAATACTTATTAGGAGTACTTGTAGAGCAACATGAAATTAACAAAATGGTGGATAGATTTAGACTACAGGGGATCAAATAATCATAAATTTTTTTTTAATAGCTTAATGCAAAGTTCTTACAAAGATTAAGTGGGTTTTTCTTTTCCCTTGTTCTCTCAAAAGGCAGGTATATCAAGTAACTATCCAGTTTAGAAATGAGTTTAATTCACTCATTTACAGTCTCTATCAGAAATCTATTTATATCAATAACCAGAGGGAAATTGTTGCTGTTGTTTTTTGAGACTGAGTTTCACCCGGGCTGGAGTGCAGCAGCGTGATCTCAGCTCACTGCAACCTCTGCCGCCCAGGTTCAAGCAATTCTCCTGACTCAGCCTCTGGAGTAGCTGGGATTACGGGTGTTTGCCACAGCACAGCGGCTAATTTTTCTATTTTTAGTAGAGATGGAGTTTCACCATCTTGGTCAGGATGGTCTTGAACTCGTGACCTCGTGATCCACCCGCCTAGGCCTCCCAAAGTGCTGGGATTCCTGGCGTGAGCCACCACGCCTGGCAGAGGGTAACTGTTTTAGACTTTGTGGGCCATACCACGCCTGTTGCAACTACTCAATTCTTATAGGATTAAAGCAGTCACAGACAATACTTAAATGAATTAGGGTGGTTGTATTCTAATAAAATCTATTTGCAAAAATAGGCATAGAGCAGTTTGCTAACCTCTAGTTTGTATGTATCTCTTTTCAAAAAAAATTGAGACATCTTACAATACAGAGTCTTATCTAATTAATGAACACAATTATAAGTTACTTTGCGCAGATGAGCTAGCAAAACTAGCTTGAAACCCAAGAACTCTCAGCACAGACATATAAAAACGGTCTGAGAAACCAGTAAGCCATGGTACCTGATGGAGTGCATGTTCTGTCACAACTGTTTTTGTCTCTACATCCCATATTTTCACAGTCCCGTCGTCGGAGCTGGTGGCACAGAGGTTGTACTGACCAGGGTGATGAGAAAATGTGAAGCCAGAGACCCTCTCGGTGTGTCCCACCAACTCTCCTATGACTTCAAGTAAAACCGGACGTTAGATTAATCGAAGTGCTATCCAAGATTCCTGGCAGAATCATACTGTTGTTGGATGATGAGTGAGCAGATGCTTTGGAGTTACTTAACCCATGGTATAACCGAAATACCGACGGACTCACAACCAGAACTCCCAAGTGCTGATATTATTGGCTGTGCCACGTGACTTCGAACAAGTCTTTTTGAGCCTCAGCTTCTCAACTGTGAAATGAATGTTGATACACCTTGTTGTGCTTAGTTCAGAGGCTGGAAAGCAGCTCTAATAATGTGACAGCGACTCTTATTTAGATCTGGCCAGAATAAATTACCTGACACATCATATCCCAAGGCACAATCAAAGCCTAGTTTGGAGCCTGAAAGCATCTGGCTCGACCCATTCATCTTACAGTAATGCATGTCACACGTCGCGGGATCATGCTTAGGGCCTGCAGCTGTAGTCAGCCCCCAACCTCGGGAAGGCTCCCGAGGGGCTGGCGTGCACCGGGCTGAGCGGGGGAGCCCTATAAATGGCCGGGACTGTACAGGGCTAACTTTTGAGTCAGCAAGCGGTCCCACGTGGAAGCTTCAGGAGGCGGGACCGCTCGGCCATAGCATGGTGTAGCTCATTCTGGGGACCAGAAGCAACTCAGTTTAGTGAATGTGGGCTGACTCTTCTCCCAGTCTGGACCTCAGTTTCCCTCGCTGTAGAAAACGGAACGGCTGGAGACGTCCACTCGGCGCCCCTGAGGAGGGTAGAAAGGGCAAGAGGGCTCGGGACCAAGGGTGGTGAGTTACCTCGAAACGGAGGTGTCCCAGGACTCTCGCCTACGCCGGGGCCCACGCGGACAAGGAAGACGGAGGTCCGCGCGGCGAAGCCAAAGAGGCCGCCGGGCACGGCATCGCTGCAGCGGGCGCAGTACCAGTTGGGGGAGGGCGGCAGCGTCCGCGGCTCCTGCCCCATAATTACAGATCGTCGGAGCCAAAAGAAGCAGCCAAGAGAGACCGCTCGCAGCCTCACGCCTTATACTGGGGGCGGGGTAAACTCCGAGCCCCGCCTTCTCGGGCAGTCGCTACGGTGCGCGCCGAGGCCCAGCTAGCACCGCGCGTTCCGTTCTCGCTGCCGCCGGGCTGGGAGGGGCTTGACCGCGTGCGCTGCGCTGGGCCTCGGTACTTAGCGTGCGGGAGGAGGTCCGCCCCAACACCACCCAGGGTCGGGTGTTCTCTGAGCACAGCCTGGTGGTTAAGCATTTCACTTTCCACAGGAAGTCATAAAATTAGAGGATTAGACTAGTGGAACCATCGCGCCACACTACCAGTTTACTCTCTGGACTTGTTCAACCACTACGCGGTCATTGTTTTTTGAACGCTCTGTGCCAGGGCACTTCGTTAGTTGTGGAGGTGTTTTAAAGGTATGCACAAGGAGCCACTTAACAAAAATATGGAGCCCGGGAGGACAGGCTGGAGTGAGCTGTGATTGTGCCACTACACTCAAGCCTAGGCAACAGAGTGAGACCCTATCTCAAAAAAAAAAAAAAAAAAAAAAAAGTACAAATCTGGAATTAAAAAGGGAAAGAACAGTTTCTGCAACTGGGTGGAAATTCTGGCTCTGGGTTCTGGACATTCAAAGATGAAAGAGAAGCAAATGGAGTGACTCGATTTGCTTAACTGAGAGCTCTGTGAAGCAAGCTGTATGTGGTAAATGGTGTGAAAGAAAGTTTCCTTCCAACTAAAAAATGCGAAAATACTCAGATTCTGCACTACTCGTGTGTGCGTTTTTTTTTTTTTTTTTTTTTTTTTT
>PVKP010000320.1:0-67942 GCA_004027715.1 Plecturocebus donacophilus | reverse complement strand
GGTCAAATACATATATTTGGATGCACCTAGGGGCACGAGCTTTGGAGGCACCCTAGCTGCAGATTGATCACTGGTTTGCCAGTTGTTAGCTGAGAGACTTTAACCTATCCTAAGTATGTTTCCTCATTTGAAGAAGGAAAATGATAATCCATGCCTTGTTGGATTGCTGTGAGGAATAAATGAGATTTGCTGAAATACCTGCCGGACATATGGCAGTAAATGCCGGATGAATTTAAACTCATTTCCTGCAGGCCAACCAGATTAATAGGGATTAGGACAGCATACATCATATTTGAACTATTTGCTCTTTAAAAGAGATTTTAGGCTAGACTTGGTGGCTCACACCTGTAATCCCAGCACTTTGGGAGGCAGAGGAGGGTGGATCATTTGAGCCTAGGAATTCGAGATTAGCCTGGGCAATTTGGCGAAACCTAGTCTCTACGAAAAATACAAAGATTAGTCAGGTGTGGTGGCGTGCACCTGTAGTCTCAGCTAATTGGGAGGCTGAGGTGGAAGGGTGGCTTCAGCACGGGAGGTCGAGGCTGCAGTGAGACTAGGTCATTGCCACGGCACACCAGCCTGAGCGAGAGACCCTGTCTCAATAAAATGAAAGAAAATAGCTTTCACACGATTTCAACGATCTTTATAACAAGCTTGTGCCCTAGGGTTAGTCATTTCTGAGAAGAAAACTGAGGGCCACCGGATTACGTGGCTTGTTCACGGATTCTGTTCTCCTACTCCTTTCGAGTTTGTGAGTTGGGGCTTCACAATTTTTCTGAATCCAGGTGAATTTTCGGAAGCCCACGCTCTTTCGAACTTTATTAATTCATTCATTCTCAAGCCAGGCTCGCCTGATCACACCTTGAAAGCCGGCGCTGTGCTCGCGATCTTCGGGACAGGACCACTGGTGTAGGTAGTGCGGCGGGGAGAGCCCCACAGGAATTCCCGAGTATTGCGCATGCGTGCTGTCCAGAAGGCGCTTGAACTCAGAGGCTTCCGTAGCGGGAGGGCGCAAGATGGCGGCGGCAGTAATGGATCAGTTGGGTAAGGATTTCTTAGTGCCTAAGCGGCAGAAGGGAGTCCAGATGGAATCTGAGTTGACGGCTTGTGTTCATGTTGCAGGTGCGTTGTGGATACAGAACATGAGGAGCCGAGGGAAGCTGGCCTTGGGGTAAGTCTCTCGCTACGGAGTTTCAGAAGGGCCCAAGGCCTCTTCACTATTCTGTCCGTTGGTAACTGAGCGTCTTCGTGCCTAACTGTTTTAAGCTCTGGGGCTGCTGAGGCGAACGAGACAGCCAGAATCACTGCTTTGTCACCCTATTTTTCTCCACCTTATTGCATAAGCCCTGCAGGGATCAGGAGTACCCATTACCTAAGGGGCATTGTAAATTCCTTTTCTGAACGTCAACTGTGATCAAGGTTAGACTATTCCATCTCCAAATGGAAGCGTCCAGCTTTTCAAGTTACCGCTCTGGTTACTTGCTTGCATGGGCGGGGACTGTGTTGTGGACAGCCGTGGTTTACATCGTACCTGACATTGTGTTTAGCGCTTTATATGCCTTAACTCATTCTCATAACATTCTTCGAGTAGGTACTGCTATATCCGTTTTTCAGACAGGGACACTGAAGCCCCCAAGCGTAACATAACTTGCCTACTGCCACTCAGTTGAGGGAAATTTTGAAGGTTTATACTGTACTCTCCAGAGCATTCTGTAGCCTTAGGACAAAAGCATTCTTTAAATAGGGTAAGTAGTCGCTGTGTTGCTCCCCAAAAATTAATTTTAAAAAATCAGTATTTGAAAATTGATAATCTCTTTGTAAATTTTCTGTTCTGTGCATTTGTTAGCATTTATTTTGGTTTAGTTCATAGGCTTTGGAGACGGATGCGTTATATATGAATCCACTTTTTAACTGATTTTGGAAAAGTTACTTACTCTTTATAAGCTTCAGTTATCACTTATATGATATGAGAGTATTATTAGTAACTATCTCTTAGGTTTTAAAAAAGTTTTAAATTTTTATTTATTTATTTTTTGAGATGAGGTCTTACTATGTTGCCCAGGCTGGTCTCAAACTTAAGGACTGGAACAGTCCTCTTGCCTCAGCCTCCTGAGGTGCTGGGATTACAGGCACATGCCATGCATGTAGCTCTAATAGATTTTTCAAATGAGGTTCAAACAAGATAATGCATATGAAGTATTTAGTATGTTTATGGCATATGATAATCCCACTCTGAATTCCAGTTGCCACTAATGTTTTTATTATTATAAATTATTACTGAGTTCCCAATTATATTTTACCCCTTTCTAGGTTCTTGAGTCCGAGGGGGATAAAGAGGTGGGCTAAAGAAGAAAATAGGAAGCGCTAGCTCTTAGGATTTGTCTATATGCTTCCTAGATAATCTTCTATCACTCTACTCCCAACCATGCTGATTTACTTACTTTTTCTGAATATACTGTGCACTTACATGCTTCTTGGCTTTTCCTCCTATGCCATCATGTCTTGTCCATAACAGCAATCCTACCCATTATTCAAACCTCTGTTCAGGTATTTCCCCTTCAGGAAGTTTTCCTAGGTCTCTCTAAAATGGAAAGAAATTAGTTTTTCCTTCCTTTTAGCATGCATGCCTTCTATAATGTCTTCATGTGTATGTGTCTCTGCCCTTTACTAGCTTGTGTATCTTGGAGAGGTAGATTTATTTGTTGTTGTAGCTCCAGCATAAGGTCTTACACAAGGTAAATGTTTTGATATTGAGTTGAATTGTCTTGTACCAACTTATATTAAGAAGCTCTGAGCAAGAAACTTAAGCTGTTTGCCTTTAGTCTTTTTCTCTATGTCATGATATGAGTGTTGGATTTTGCTAGATAATCTCTAAGGCTATTTACAATTCTGAAATTACTACATAATTTTGTGAATCCTAATTTTGGATTTTCTGGTGGGGAAAATGACCATAAGAAAACTAAGTAGAAAGGTATAAATAATGTTCATGATAACCTTGTAAAATCTTAGCATGTAATCTGATTCAGTGATTAGAAACTTTTTATGTTGTTTTTTTTTTGGAGACAAGGTCTCGCTCTGTGCCCAGGCTGCAGTGCAATGCTATGATCATAGCTCACTGCAGCCTCAAACTCCTGGGCTCCCGCCTCAGCTTCCTGAGTAGCTAGGACTGCAGATGCATGCTACCACACCTGGCTAATTTTTAAATTTTTTTCGTAGAGACAGAGATCTTGCTATGTTGCTCAGGCTGGTCTCTAACTCCTAGGTTCCAGTGATCCTCCTGCCCTGACCTCCTAAAGTGATAGAATTACAGGCATGAGCTGCCTGGCCAGTGATTGGAAACTTAATTGCATATAGGCCCCAGACTAGAAATGAATAAACTAAGGGAAGTTGTCTATGGAAAATGAGAGAGTAGAGGGCCTATGGCAGTCAGTAGATTGTATTCCTCATCTTAAAACATTCAGTTGGATTAAGAAAAGTGCTTCTGACCAAATAAAACATTTCTGCAGAATATATATAATTTTTTTTTTAATTTATTTTTTCTTTTTTCAAAGACAGCATCTTGTTATGTCACCCAGGCTGGAGTACAGTGTCATGATCATAGCTTATTGCAGCCTTGATTCAAGCTATCCTGCCACCTCAGCCTCCACGTAGCTGGAATCACAGGCATGTCCCATTACACCTATTTTATTTTTTTAGTTTTGGTAGAGATGAAGTCCTGTTACATTACCTAGGCTGGTCTGGAACTCCTGGGCTCAAGTAATCTCCCACCTCAGTCTCCCAAAGTACTGGGATTACTCTGCAGGCTATATTTGTTAGCTGACTGACAGTTTTCAGTTTTTGAATTCCATGTCTCCTATTTTACTGATGCATGCATTTGAGAAGTTTTGTGACTTACTGAAGGTTACATAATTAAATGTCACAGTGAGGATCTAGACAAAATATTTTTTGGGACTACAGGTGCACGCTGCCACACCTGGCTAATTTTTGTGTTTTTAGTAGAGATGGGGTTTCACCATGTTGGCCAAGCTGGTTTTAAACTCTTGGACTCAAGTGATCTGCCTGCCTCGAACTCCCAAGGTGCTGGGATTACAGGTGTGAACCACTGCCCCCAGCCAAAAAATAACTTTTTTAAGCGATAGAGTCTCACTGTGTTGTGCAGGCTAGACTTGAACTCTTGGGCTCAAGTGATCCTCCCACCTCAGGCTTCTGAGTCTCAGGGATTACAGATGTGAGCCATCATACCTGGCCGTACCACCCTTTAAACTGGGCATATCCTCTTCAACTTTCCTCAGTTTCCAACCATGTGTAAAATTTTGGCATATTTACACTCAGTCCTCTTACCTTACCTGTCTCTGTATTCTTTCATTTGTTGTACAGATATGTATTTAGTACATATTTGAGCATCTGAGCAAACAGCATCTGTATAGATAGAACAGTAAGTGCAACAGCTCCAAGAAACCGTAGCTGGTGTTGTCAGGAACAATGAGGGAAAAGAGAGGGATAGTGATAGGAGATGAGGTCAGAGAGGAAGAAGTCATCAATCATATAGCATCTTATTATTTATTGTATACTTTGGCTTGTATTCTGAATGAGATGGCAAACTATTGTAAGGTTTTGAGTGAAGGGGTAATATGGTCTCACTGGTGTTTATGAGTTGTTCTTTCTGGCTGCTGTGTTGTGAATAGACTGGGATGGGGATAGGGAGGAATGGTGGAAGCATTGGATATTTCAGGTATGAGATCATGGTGGCTTGGATTAGGGAGGCCAGGAGGTTAAGTGAATGGTTGGATTCTGGCAGTATGTTAAACACAGCTGACACATTTTGTTGATGGATTGATGTAAGGTATGAGAAAGAAGCACCCAGGTGACACTAAAGTTTATGAACTGAGCAACTGGAAGGGTAGAGTTACCATTTACTGAGCTAGGGAGACTTCCAGAAGGGCAGGTTTGGGGAGTATATTAGTAGCCCAGTTTTGGATTTGTTAAATCTGAGCTCTCCAATAAGCATCCAAGTGGAGATATGAGTAGGCAATTGGTTATGAGTTTAGAGTTCAGGGAATGGATGTAAATTTGGGAGTCATCAATGCATGGATAATGTTTAAAGCTGCAAAGCTGGTTGACTTCACCAAGGGAGTGAGTGTAGATAGAAAGAGTCCAAGGATTGATTCCTGCATGAGGCAGCCAACATTTACAGACCAGGGAGGGAGACAAGGAAACAGCAAAGGAGACTGTGGGGGTGTGGCCAGAGAGGGGAGAAGAAAACCCCAAGTGTCCTGGAACCCAATTAAAGAAAGTGTCTCAAGAAAGAGCAAGTGGCCAGAGATACTTAGGTCACTCTTAGATAAGGATTGATAATTAGAATTAGAATTTGTCTGTATTTTCTATTTTAAGGTTGTTTTATTTTGTTTTAATTGATTCCAGCAATTGGCTAGGAGAAGGTACATAGGAACTTTTAATTTAATATTCTGTACTTCTAAATTAAGTACCCCATTTGGAATAATACTTTAATTTAATTTGATTATAGTAGTTTGGTGTTTGCTTGATAATTCAGTTTATGAATTGTTTGAGTTCCGAAAGTATTAAGAATTCAGAAAGCTTTGGCATTATTAATTCATTACGCGTTTAATTTATGAAGCATCGTATTTAATTCACCAAATATGCATTGAAGATTTGAAGAGCGCATACTGTGCTAGGCAGGTACAGCAGGTATGGGCCTAATTCAAGAAATCTTTCAGATTGGTTTGTCGTGAAGGGGTTCATGTTTCTGTCATGCTGTCAGTGATGAGGTTAGAGATAGAATTAAAGTTAGGAGGGACCCTATAGATGATATAGTCCAATTCCTCTTTTCACAAAGAAACCAAGGTCCAAAGAGGTGGCAAACATAGCGTATCCTGCTTACTAATTACAACTACATAGAAACACAAACGTTTATGATTATAAACTTGAGAAGAAAGTTTGAAATTGTATATATAAAGCTTACAGTTCACAGGACTTATTTGGGGGTGGGGACAGACGAGATTAACTGTTCAAAAGGCCTAATTGTATTTTATTTTTATAAAATAAAATGTTTTAATACCCTTAAAAAAAATGGGCCAAGTGGTTCATGCTTGGAATCCTAGCACTTTGGGAAGTGGAGGCGGGCAGATCACATGAGGTCAGGAGTTTGAGACCAGCTTGGCTAACATGGTGAACCCCCATCTTTACTAAAAATACAAAAATTAGCTGGGTGTGGTGGTCTGTAATCCCTGTAATCCCAGCTACTTGGGAGACTGAGGTGGGAGAATCGCTTGAACCCAGGAGGTGGAGGTTGCAGTGAGCTGAGATCGCGCCATTGCACTCCAGCCTGGGTGACAAAAGCGAAATTCTGTCTCAAAAAACAAAAAACAAAACAAAACCCAATAAAAACCCAGAGGCAAGGTCTTGCTGTGTTGCCTAGGCTGATCTTGAATTCCTGGCCTCAAACAATCCTACTATCATGGCCTCCCAAAGTGCTGGCATTGCAAGCGTGAGCCACCATACTTGGTCAAAGGGCCTAATATAAAAATAAGGCTAGCCATCAGTGTTTATCATGGGCTAGACATTGTATGATGCACTATATTAATTATTAATTAAGAATTAAGTAGTTATTATCCTCCTCATTCCATAAGTAATAATACCTAAAATTTATTGAGCCCTTTTAAGTGTCGGATTATTTTACTTGCATTTGAGCTTGTTTAGAAGGCTATGAGGTAATTACTATTACTGTATTTACTGATGGGAATACTGAGGACCCAGAAAGTTTTTTGACTTCCCCAGGGCCATTCACCTAGTAAATTAGAGTTAGGATTTAGACCCAGGTCTGCGTGACTCTATAGCCTCAGCTCTCATCACTTGGCTTACATTTCATTAGGAAAATATGCCTACATACATCATGTATCCTAATTTTGTGCTTTTCAGTTAAGACATTGGAACCTAAATGTGGATGGCAAAGGTACAGATTTTGTTAGGTATTTTGATGGCACTAATCTTGATACTAGGATATGAGGTAGTGAACTTGAGATAAAAATGATACACTAGAAGAATAGATTTGTTTGAGTCTTTTGTCTAAATTGCTTGAAGACTCAAAACAAAAGCTTTGTTTGCCAAGTAAATCATCCAGGTTGCATACTTGTATGAGAATATGCCAATATACAACCACTTTGAGCATATAAGTCTGAGTTAAATGTTTACTCAGTATCCATGTACCAGACATTGTTCTTAGTACTAGAATACAAAGAATGTCGGACTTGTCCTTTAAATGCCCAACATCTGTACACTTGCTACAATAACTCATTCTATTATAGCCACTTATCATAGTACAATAATCCAAGTCATTGCTGTATGGCTGGCAAGAACAAAGTATTAAGACAATGCAAGAATCAATATCGGAGAAGGGATTAGGTGATGTTTCACATTGAGGTGATATTTGAGCTAAAACTTAAAACAGGATAAGCATTTAATTCAGGAGATAATAAGGCAGGAGAAAACAATTTGAGTAAAGGTTTGTTCAGGGAACAAAGAGCATCTCTATGGCTGGGCCATAAGGGCAGGTTGGGTCTAGATTATGAAAGGCCTTCTATGTCTTGCTAAAGAGTTAGGACTCTGTATTGTGGGCAGTAGGGAAATACCAAAGTTTGCTGTGTCAGTTTTTTATTTGGATATATCCAGACATATACAAAAGTAGACAATATGGTGAACCTCCATGTATCTGTCACCCAACTTCAACACTTACTATTCATGGCTAATCTTATCTGTAACCTGTACTTTCCCTCATCGTATTTTTAAACACTCTCCCCCGGGTTCAAGAGACTTTCCTGCCTCAGCCTCCCGAGTAGCTGGGATTACAGGCATCTGCCACCATGCCAGCTAATTTTGTATTTTTAGTAGAGATAGGGTTTATCCATGTTGGTCAGACTGGTCTCAAACTCCGGACATCAGGTTACCTGCCCGGCCCGGTAACATTCATTTTAATTTACTGCTACAGGGTTTGCTCACTATCCCATCTACTATTATTTATTGACTAAATATTCTAATTAGAATGGAGAAGAGGTAAAGCATTTGAGAACTATTTCAGGGGAGCATCTGTAAGACTTGGTGACTAGCTCTGGCAGGATGAAATGATTGGGAAGTTGAAGATAAACTCTAGCACACCATTCAAGAATTAGTTTATTTAATGATACAGGGAAGTAGCAGATGCTGGGGAAGCAGCAGAAGATGGGAGCGGTAGAATGACTAGTTGTATATTATTAAAGCAGTTGAAGTGTAGGGGAAGAGTTAAAAGAGTAGTGAATTTGGGATTTTCATCATCAACTCTCAGCCCATTAGTTTAGCATTCAAAGACAACAACTCTAGACTCAATGACCTTTCCAATATTTTCTGATACTTAACAAATTCTGACTCAGTCACACCTCTCCCCTTACTTCTCAACTCTGTACCTCTGCATAGATGATATATTTGTTGTTGCCCCATTCCTCTGACAATTAGTGTATTAGTCCATTTCACACTGCTATAAAGATGGTACCTGAGACTGAGTAACTCATAAACAAAAGAGATTTGATTGACTCATAGTTCTGCATGGCTGGGGATTCCTCAGGAGACTTACAATCATGGCGGAAGGTGAAGGGGAGGCAGGCACCTTTTTGACAAGGCAGCAGGAGAGAGAGACAAAGTAGGGAAACTGCCACTTTTAAACCATTCAGGTCTCTTGAGAACTCCCTTACTATCACGAGAACAGCATGGGGGAAACTTCCTCAATGATCCAGTGACCTCCCACCAGGTCCCTCCCTCAACACGTATAGATTACAGTTGAAGATGAGATTTGCGGGGTACATGGAGCCAAACCATATCAATTAGGATGTTGTTCAAGATTCACCTGAAGTCACCTCTGAAATCCTCTACTGTTTCCTGTATTTTAGTTATATGGGTTTATACTGTCTTTTGATTGTTTTGTATATTTGTCTTAGTTACTCAACAAATTTGGGCAATCTTACAGGTCAGATCAGAGAGCTATTATGTCTTCTCTAAATCTTCGTTAGGAGTGGGTGACTTAAGAAGACAGTATTATTGGCCAGTCAGGGCAAAAAATCTTGGATTAATATCTATTAACTGTTTGATTTATGTGTATTTACTGTGTCTCTTGTTATCCTCCAATAAACTGGCTCTTTGTGGTGTTTAAAAGTAGTCTCTGTTAATGAATACCTCCGGAATATTTCTACTTTTGATCCTTAAATTGTTTTAATCAAAATGGAGCTGATGTGGTTCACAAGATATGTAAACTCTACAAAAAGGTTGTGTCTATTGTTTTCTAGGCTTCTTTCATTTCACAGTGTTTTACCTCAATCATATATCCACACAAGTGCTTCTCTTGACATTTCTCGAAAATGGGAGAAGAAGAATAAAATTGTTTATCCACCACAACTGCCTGGAGAACCTCGGAGACCAGCAGTAAGTTTGTGGGCAGAACTAATCTCTTAATTCTGTGCTCTTACTCTTAAAGTGATTAGTAATGATTTATTATTCTATGTTAAAAAAATAAAAATTAGACAATAGTTGGCTAATAGATTTATCTCTTTGATAGTTGTAAAAGATTGTAATTCTTTACTTAATTGTTTGTCTTTACTTAACCTCCTGAATAGGGACCTTAACTCTGAAACTAAGCTAAGAGTTTAAGACATACTGATTTTTGACTCTGAGAGGCTTGTTCACGAGTTTTTAATGATGGAGCATGTGGAGTTGGCAAGAATGACTTAAACTATTGGCCAGTGTTGAAATTATGTATATGATTTTCTAGTGCTATATATTTGAGTATAGACACACTTTTTTTTTTTCTTTTTGCCTTTTGAAGTTAATCTTTGGGTTCCTACTGGAGATTTATCTTTATCTGCACAGAATAAACAACTTTTCAACTTCTGTATTTTGTCAGGACATCACAACTTGAAAGATTTGTCGGTCTAGGCTATTAAGTGTGAGCTGATTTTGTTTATTTTTATCATTATTATTTTTTGAGACAGAGTCTCGCTCTGTCGCCCAGGATGGAGTATAGTGGCTTGATCTTGGCTCACTGCAACCTCCGCTTCCCTAGTTCGAGTGATTCTCCTGCCTCAGCCTCCTGAGTAGCTGGGATTACAGATGCCCACCATGATACCCAGCTAATTTTTCTATTTTTAGTAGAGACAGGATTTTGCCATGTTGGGCAGACTGGTCTCCATTTTGTAGTTAACCAAAATTTACTAAATGAAATGTTACATAATTGCACATATACCGTAAATAAAATATTTCCTGTAACTAATGAACTTGTTTTGCTTCTTACCTGAGCTCTTTGAAATCAGGTATTAATTGAAAATTATAATAGCATTTGTCAAGTCCAGAATCTAACAGCACAATTATGTTGTGTGGTCCTAATATTTTTAGATATTAAAAAAATGTACTTTAGGATATACTCCAAGTGGCAAAATTCAAATAGTTGATAGTATGTCACCTGCTTAACTCTAGCAAATGATGAACACTGTCAATCCAGTAATTTGTGTTGTATTTAATAAACTATTTTGATTAACTTTTTTATGTCACTTAACTTTTTTGTATCGTTTATTTTTCTTATACAAGTGCCTGTGGGAAGACATTTGGTTTGATTTTATATAGGTATTTTGGAAAACCTTAATTTATCTATTTTGCACAGATTTTGTTTCAGTAATCTTTTGGGGGACAAATTATGATATTTGGGAAGTACTGAACATTTTCTGACTTCAAATAGTATTTAGTAAATTAATATTGGTATGTCAATTGTACCTGTTATGACTGGGAAGACTGATATCTTTCATAAACATCTAACTTACTGGAAATAATTTATTCACTGGCCATATAGTTCATAATACTATGCTATAATGTACAGTGTCTCTTAGACTTTACAATCTGTTAGCTACAGCCATTATCAAAATTAGTTTTATCTCTAGCTGAAAAGAGGGCCAGATAATATCTACCATTCTACCTAATTCTGATCTTCTGCATTAGAATATATAGTCAATAAATAATAGTGGATGGGGTAGTGAGGTAAATTAAAATGAATGTTACTGGGCCGGGCAGATAACCTGATGTCAGGAATTTGAGACCAGCCTGACCAACATGAACAAACCCCATCTCTACTAAAAATACAAAATCAGCTGGGTGTGGTGGCTCATGCCTGTAATCCCAGCTACTTGGGAGGCTGAGACAGGAAAGTCGCTTGAACCTGGAAGGCAGAGGTTGTGGTGAGCGGAGATTATGCCCATTGCACCCCAGTCTGGGCAACAAGAGCAAAACTGTCTCAAAAAAAAAAAAAAAATAAAAAAAATAAAAAAAGAATGTTACCAATTTAGAGTTGTTTTAGGCTACTCCTAATATTTTTAAGACTAACTTCCTAGTTTAGCTAGTACCAGTTTCCAAAGAATATAGATTCTTATGTAGATTTTATCTTATGTGGGGCTTCATGTAAAGAAAATGAGCCAGAGAGAAATTAAAGGGCTTTCTTTATGATAGTTACACCTTGTTAATTTGGGCTTGAGTTTACTTTTGCAATGTCTTTGAAAAAAACTATGTTAAATAAATGAAAAGTGTAATAAGACTATGTCAGATCTCTTTGAGCTACCATTTCTTATTTTTCCTCTTTTTCTTCACTCCCCCAACAACCATTTCTATATGAGACATATTTTAATTTATGGATTAATCAGCATATTGGTAATAATACATTAATGTGAATCTGAATCTCATAAAGCTCTAGTAAGAATTTTTTTTTTTTTTTCAAGACAGCATCTAACTCTGTTTCCCAGGCTGGAATAGCATGATCTTGCTTCACTGCAGCCTCCACCTCTGGGCTCCAGTAATTCTTGTGCCTCAGCTTCCTGAGTAGCTGGGATTACAGGCGTGTGCCACCACACCCAGCTAATTTTTGTATTTTTAGTGGAGATGAGGTTTCTCTTTGTTGCCCAGGATGGTCTGTAACTCCTGGCATTGAGTGATCCACCCACCTGGGCCTCCCAAAGTCCTGGGATTATAGGTGTGAGCCACTGCACCTGGCCTTTTGAGACAGGATCTCATTCTGTTGCCTAGACTAGAGTGCAGTTGTGCAGTCATGGCTTACTATAGCCTTGACCTCCTGGGCTCAAGAGATCTTCCCACCTCAGCCTCCCAAATAGCTGGGACTGCAGGTACGTGCCACCATGCCTGGCTAATTTTTATATTAGTAGAGATGAGTTTTTGTCACATTGCCTAGGCTGGTCTCAAACTTCTGGGCTCAAGTGATCTGTCTGCCTTGGCTGGCCTCCCAAAGTGCTGGGATTACAGGCATGAGCCACAGCGCCTGGCCAGAACTTTTATTAGGTAACACTTTTTCCTCATTCGAATTATTATATGCATTTAAAAATAAATTGATTTATTCAAAAGTTACTGATTTAGACATTTCGTAATTTACACATACATTTACTTCATTTGAATAACTATTTTATGTATCCTATCCTCACTTTATCTAATTTACTGTATAGGTCAGTTAATGGCAGAGATATATAACTAGGCCCTCTAACTTCCAACTTTGTTACTTTATCTATTTGCCTGATACTTATGTACTGAGACTTTGTCTAATTTATCTTTAGAAAGGGCCCTTAGACATTTCACCTGCCCAAAGTAAATGCTGAGGTTTTTTTTAGTTTTAGAAGAGGATGATTGAGTAACTTTCACCTTTCTTGTAAACACTTCATTCCATTTTGCCATCCTCTGGTCAGGAGTATAATTTTTTAGATGTATAAAATTTGAGGATAATCATACAAAATTAAGGCTTAAAGATATCCTGCCACAAGAATGCACAAATTAAAGGGTCTCTTCTGTGTGAAAGATTTCATTGAGTGGATTAATTTTTGCAGATTATTATCAGTCATGACAGTTCTTTCCTCTGCCTTGCTCCCCAGGACTTATTGCTGAAAATGTAATTAGGGTATTGCTACAGTTTCAGGCTGTCTGCTTCTTTTGCAACTGAAAAGAAATCTGCCATATATTAAAAGATGACCGCTTGAGAAAACTCTGCTCTTTCTGAGACAGAGTTTGAAAATTTCCAGCAGGAGTTAGAGTGCTAGAAAGTTTTGTATTTTTAGTAGAGACGGGTTTTAGTAGAGGTGGGCTTAGAAAGTTTTGAAACCTCCTTGCTATAGTTTCCTGTAACACATGTTTTCTAATTGTTTTTTTGAAGTGGCAGTATGGTATAGTAGCGGGAAGAAAGTGGATTTTGGAGTCAATAGGGGAACTTTTGAAAGTAGATGTGCTAGATATTGTATCAGGTATATCGTACTTCTCTGTTCTTTGAATTCCAACTTTGTCTCTTGCAAACCTGTGGTCTTAGACAAGTCACTTGATTTCTCTGATTTTCATTTTGTATCTAAAATGTTTCCCCTCTCAACTCAGAGAGTTTGACTAAATAATGAGTATGAAAAGGGCTTTTTGAACTTTACATTGTAATTAAACAGGATATACCTACCACTTTAGGAGATAATAAAAGCTAATACTTGCTGAGAAGTTACCATGTGCCAGGCACTATAAAATAATTTCTTGAAATAGGTTATTTTATTTCTTCTAATTATTGTTTTAAGGGGTAGATACTATTATCTTTCTTTTACAGAAGAGGTTAGCTAGCTTGCTTAAGATCCTGTAACTAGTAAATGGCAGAGTTAGGACTGAAATCCAGGCGGTCTGATTCTAGAACCTGTTCTTGACCAAACACCTAGAATATTGGCTTTTCACCTGAAAACACTTATTTTGTCCATTTTGCCATTTTTCTCCTCATTAATGAACTTTTTTTTCTTGTACTTTTTCTTTTGTTCTTTTAATCAGCTAAATTGTTTCAAGATATTTTCATTTAAATCTTTTTGTATTTCTCTGGATAGAAATGTTGCAGGTGTTGACACAAACCAGCCATTGTACACTTTCTCTTTCTCCCTTAGTAATCTTTTAATATAGTGAGACTTGGGAAAAATACAACTTTGTGTAGGGGAAAATAATCTTTAAATTCTTAGTAATATTTCTGTTTCTTGTGGCAGCATTTTCTTTAGGCCTAGAAAGTAAAAACTTTAATAACAGTATATGTTACTGTCATTTTGTGATAAACCTGCTAAAATTTTCTTTTCTTTGTTTTCCTGTTTGTAAGGAAATCTACCACTGTCGAAGACAAATAAAATACAGCAAAGACAAGATGTGGTATTTGGCAAAATTGGTAAGCTACAATGACTGTTACCATATGATAATTTATGAAAGAAGCTATGAATTCCCCTCCCCACACCTCATGCCAGGATTTGAAAAATAAAAAAGATTTGTGAGGAATATGATACAATTGGTAGGTAATCAAAAGAATAATTGTTCAGAGATGTATGATTTTCCTTGATTTTCACCTTTTTCTGAGAAACTAAATCATATTGTATAGATACTAAAACAAAGGCATCAGGAGTTTGTCTATAACTAGAGAATCCAGGAAACCTGCTTATTTATCTGTAAACTTGATTCAACCTATTTTAAAAATGTTGCTTTTAAGTTTTTTCCCCTAGGAAATGAAATTTATAGAAGAGGGAAGACAAAAACAGCAAATATACATGTAATACATTTATCCTGCAGGAGAAGGAGATGCCTTTAATGCCTAGCCTAGTTGTAACCAACCTGTGGTCTTTCTGTGTCATGTTTGCTGACTTTTAATGTTATTGAAACTATTACAGTCTAAGTTTTATGGCTAAAATGTTTGTTTCATTTTGACTTAAAGAGAATAGTATCTCCTCTCAAACTTATTTTCTTCTCTTTTGGTTCAATTCAGTGTTTTTACAAGTTATTCAAATTATGTAAGGCTTTCATTGAAAACATTGACTTTGTAAACTAATTTATTTTCTTTTGCCTCTCACCCTTTAATTCCAGATACGAGGAATGTCTATTGACCAGGCTTTGGCTCAGTTGGAATTCAGTGACAAAAAAGGGGCCAAAATAATTAAAGAGGTAAACTCACAAGATTGGGTGTGGTAGGGAATGGGGAACTGGGGAATGCAGCTGACTTGCATTTATTAGTAAGCTTAGCCTAAATCATGAATTCCCTGAATTTTCTGTTGTAAATACATACTTTATATCATACAGATTTAGGGTGCTCAATTTATTAAATGTTCATATACCTTAGGAATGTTTTGTGCTTTAGACATTTATTTCCTGAGATGCTTTTATTTCCACCAGATATTTATCTATTTTTTACTCTTTATGAAGTGATAAATCTTATTTTTAATGATTTGGGGCTTGGTGCATATATATGTATACATATATGTATGTATTTGTGTGTATATATGCATGTTTGTGTATGTATATTACTTATTTATTTCTTTATTTCTTTGAGCAAGGCTGAACTTAAGGGTATATTTTTAGAAGATTTTTTTTTTTCCCCTGTAAGGGAGAGTTTTTATAACTAAGTAATTTTGTAACTAAATGGAAAGAGCCCTGGACTGGAACTCAAGAGACTTGGATTCTAGTCCTTTCTCTGATATTTTTCTTTTGGCTGTTGGCAAGACACTTAACCAGTTGCTATTTTTCTGACCTAAACTATGTGGGATTGGATTAGATGATCCCTAAAGCTCCTTCCAGCTCTAAATGTAGCTAATTCACTAGATACAAATGTGCTATGGTAATTGTGGTGACTCATTCTAGGAACATGAATATTCTTTTTTTTATTATGTATATATTTTTATTTTTTAATATTCTTGTTTCAAAAAGCTGTATTGATTATTGTTCCTTACCATCTGTGGATATCAGCATTATGTTCTGTATTTTCAGTTAATTCTCACCTAAAGTCAGTTCTAACCTTTCAGTTTAATAGTAATAGTTAAATAGTTGAGATTGATAGATTTAGACTTCTAAAAGTTTCCTTTATAATGCTGTGGTTTTACTATATTTTAATTCGATTCAGAATGCATTTACAGGTATTTGCTGTGTACCCAGCCTTGTACTACATTCTTTATTTTTAAGGAGTAAAAGATCTGGTTTCTGTTATTTCTGACAATTGTCCTATCTTTACAAAAATGTGTTCTGGAGAAAGTTAACTTAATTCAAAATACTTATGGAGAGTAAATCTGATAATTAACCTCTTCAAGGAAATTACTATATAAAATGTGATTTTCTCTACTTGTCTGATGTTAATGGTTACTTTGCATCCAAAGTTTAACAATTTTTATTTTATTCTAGTTTTTAATTAGATTTTTGTTTTTTAGAGGCAGGGTCTCACTCCATTGCCCAGGGCTATAGTACAGTGTCACGATCACAGATCACTACAGCTTTGAATTCCTGAGTTCACGGGATCTTCATCCTTCAGTTTCCCAAATAGCTGGAACTGCAGGTGTGCGCCACTACGTCCAGCAATTATTTTTTACTTTTGTAGAGATGAGCTGATCTTGAACTCCTGGCCTCAAACATTTCTCCTGCCTCAGCCTCCCAAACTGCTGGGATTATAGACATGAGCCACCATGCCTGGCTAAGACTTTTCAATAAGGTTAAGCTATTGAGTTTCATGAACTTTTTGTTTGTTTTTCAAGCTAGGGTCTCTGTTGCCCAGGCTGGAGTGCAGTGGTGCAATCTTGGCTCACTGCAACCTCTACCTCCTGGTTTCAAGTGGTCCTCCAGCCTCAGCCTTCCAAGTAGCTGAGATTAGTGCCACCAAGCCTGGCTGATTTTTGTATTTTTAGTAGAGGCAGGGTTTTGACATGTTGACCAGAGGGGTCTCAAACTCCTGGCATCATGTGATCTGCCCTTCTTGGCCTCCCAAAGTGCTGGGATCATGGAGGTATGAGCCACCACATCTGGCCTTGGGAACTTTTTGACAAGTTTCTGACTCAAAGTCATAATGTTCTTTACCAAGGGTATTGCTTACAAGTGGTGCTATCTCTTCTTAGAGCTTACACATGTCATTTAATTAAAACTTAGTAGGATGGGCTGTGTTCTATGCATTTACTTTTTTTTTTTTTTTTTTTGCATTTACAATTCTTGGTCTGAGGAAGAAAAACTCCCTTCTCCTTTGTACTCTTATCACTTGACATTCTCTTTTTAAAATTGACTATGGAAGCATGTGATTAGCAATCATACTACAAAGATAATGAGAGATGAGAAACATAATTCCATTTTACTTCAGGGTTAGCCATATAAGTGCTTTTCTTTTTCTTATTTAAGGTTCTCTTAGAAGCACAAGATATGGCAGTGAGAGAACACAATGTGGAATTCAGGTCCAATTTATATATAGGTAAGATTTTTAATATTCTTAGCATTAGAAAATGTCTTCCAATAATAATGTCATATTTTTAATCTAACAATAGTCTTTAACGTCTAACTCCTCAGGACTTGGTTTGTCAGTGAAAATTGCTAGAAATGGCTTATTCTTCAGCTGTATGCATGTCAATTTTAATTAGTTATACATGACAATAACTGTACTGTTTTACTCTTACCTGTTCTGTAATGAGATTGAGATTATAAAGCTAATTGCTAATAATTACTAAATAATAGATACCAAGACTGGTACAAAGAGTGGTCCTTTAATTGTAATATAACAAATAGTATAACATGTTTTTAAAGTTGTCAACCAGAAGGGGGGTAAAGGATCACAGGTGCATTTTAAAAATCTTTATTTATAATGTGCCAAGCCAGTGCCCAATCCATAAAGGTGTCCTGTAATTTAACCTTCCAATTATCAAAATGGAAGATCTGTTGAACTATAAAAGCTAAGGGGCCTTGGAAGGCTCAGATGACCCAGATGTGTTTGTTCCACTTTGTTATTACATCCTGAAGCATTAGCTCTGCTTTTTCATGGTTGTTCCACATCAAATTAAATTAATATAAGTTAAAATACTTTGGGAAGCATGATGTGCTGTACAAACGTAAGGAATTTTTTTGCTGCAGACCTTCACACAGTTGTTTTCCAAGAAGGAGATAAATGTTTATTAGAAAGCTCTCTTGTCTCTTCCCAACACCATGGAAAAGTGGAGCAGTGGTTGGAGTTGTTTTCTTCTCACTACAGCAGCAATTATTCCTAACCTCAGCAGTTTTACAATCAAACAAAGATGTTGATGTTGAAGCAAAATTTTCTCAAACTGCCGTACCTACCTTTAAGCATTATTTTACTTAAAGCTATTTTAAATTCAAGATATGAGGAGGCTGGGCACAGTGGCTTATGCCTGTAACCCCAGCACTTTGGGAGGCTGAGGCTGGCAGATCACCTGAGGTTGGGAGTTTGAGACCAGCCTGACCAACATGGAGAAACCCTGTCTCTACTAAAAATACAAAATTACTGGGTATGATGGCACATGCCTGTAATCCCAGTTACTCCAGAGACTAAGGCAGGAGAATTGCTCGAACATGGGAGGCAGAGGTTGTGGTTAGCTGAGACTGTGCCATTATACTCCATCCTGGGCAACAGGAGTGAAACTCCGTCAGAAAAGAAAAAGAGAAAAGAAAAGAAAAGATGTGGGGAACAGCTGCTCTCCAGATGGGGGAGAAAGGGCTGAATCATTACAAGGGGAACTAGTTGTATTTTATAATTTTTCAATATTTAGAGTCAAAAAAACATTTAAATTCTACTTTTTCACATAGCCTCTCTGCTGATTATGTTAAACTGTCAATTCAACTCACCTGGAATTGATGCTGGCTACCACACCTCCTTCTGAAATTCAAATTAGTTGATTTTCAATTGAAATACCTTATTTTAAAGCTGAATGTTGTATAATTTTATTCTGATACATGCAGAGATGCAGAGGGAAATCAAAACAACAACTCAGAAGATGCAAGGCCGTAGTAGTTAATCATAAGCATTTTCTTTTTCTTTCTTTCTTTTTTTTTTTGAGATGGAGTCTCACTTTATCACCCAGGCTGGAGTGCAGTGGCGCAATCTTGGCTCACTGCAACCTCTGCCTCCTGGATTCAAGAGATTCTCCTGCCTCAGCCTCCCGAGTAGCTGGGACTACAGGCACTTGCCACCACGCCTACCTAATTTTTTTTTTTCCTGAGACAGAATCTTTTTCTGTCGCCTAGGCTGGAGTGCAGTGGTGCAATCTTGGTTCACTGCAACCTCTACCTCTTTGGTTAAAGTAATTCCCCTGCCTCAGCCTCCTGAGTAGTTGGGATTACAGGCACAGACCACCAGGTCCAGCTAATTTTTTTGTGTGTTGGTAGAGATGGAGTTTCACCATGTAGCCAATCTGGTTTTGAACTCCTGACCTCAGACAGTCTAACTGCCTCGGCCTCCCAAAGTACTGGAATTACAGGCGTGACCCACTGTGCCCAGCCAGTCATAAGCATTTTCTTCTGGGAGCATTATGAATAAATAATGCTGGAGAGGGCTCAGAATCACTGGAAGGGATGAGAAGCAAGACCATTTGCTTAAAACCTCTTAGTGATTTTTCCTGCTCTGTGACTCTGAATATCATATCAGATTTAATTGATTTTATGCAGTTTCACAAGAATATGAGATTCTTAGCTGATAGACTTTGTAATGGACTTCAGATCCAAATGAAATACGATTTGTCTTTAAACCTTTTAAAATAACTGTCTTTAAATCCTTTTCAATAATTATACTAAAGAGAGATAGGATAAAGAGCTTAATCCTTTTGTTCCAAATGAAGGAGCAGGGTCCACTGTTGCCATTAAGCAAAAATATACTTAACCAATCCTATATAAATGGCCCTTTATTTTATCTTATTTTATTTTTAGATATGAGGACTTGCTCTGTCACCTAGGCTGGAGTGCAGTGGTGTGATCACAGCTCACTGCAGCTTTGAATTCCTGGTCTCAAGTCATCCTCCTGCCTCAGCCTCCTGAGTAGTTGGGACTACAGGCACATGCCAGCACACCTAGCTAATTAAATTTTTTTTGTAGAAACAGAGGTGTCGTTTAGATGCCTGTGCTGGTCTTGAACTCCTGGCTTGAAGCAGTCCTCTTGCCTCAGCCTCCCAAAGTGTTGGGATTACAGGGATGAGCCACATCGCCTAACCCTTTAATCCAGAGTTCTTATGCACATTTCTGCTGAAAAATCTCTGCCTTACCTATACTCTCTTTTCATCTACTTCTGTATTGATCACTTTTCTTAAGTAGGGCTAGCAAGTTTGAATTTATATTATGATTTTTAAAATTTTTATTTACTAAGTATTTTAATGCCTAATTCCATAATCAAAAGAGATGAGTACCCTCAGGAAGAGTATGATGTATCAGATATTTTATCCCTGTATTTGCCAAGCTTCTTCAGTAAGAATCATCTTGAGGTTGTTATTTAAAATATAGATTCCCAGACCTTGGTACAGACCCACTGGACTTCAAACCCCGGTGGAGAGGCCTGGGAAGCTGTTTATTTAATAAATACACTATTGATTCTTACCCATAAAATATGGAAAACTGATTTATCTTATTGTGTTCTTGGAAAAGGCCTAGACATTTCATTCTGTAGACTTCTTTTAGAGTTTTGAAAGACTAGTTACTTATTGGATACTATTTTAGTTCAGCAATGATTCTTTCAGTACCCTGAAATAAGAATAGGCATTTTAAAAGAAGTGCTTTTTTGATAGCATGTATTCTCATTATATGGTAATTCTTTCAAATGCCTGTCATTGGTCAAAAGCTAGTACCTGGTATTACATGACCACAGAATTATAAAGTTCATTTCCTTTTTAAACTTACGATGACTAATGATGCTGTGAATAGGCCTTGACAAGTGGACATGGACCAATAAAATGTCACTGCTTAGTGATTCATGGCATCTAAAGTGAATCACTTTAGAGAAAGTGATCATCTGACTTTGTAGATCAGTCTTATTGGCTAAGAGTGATGAAGGTGGGAGGGGAGGGCTTCCCTTTTTTTTTAATTTTGAGACAGAGTCTTACTGTGTTGCCAGGCTGGAGTGCAGTGGCTCTATCTTGGCTCACTGCGACTTCCGACTCCCTTGTTCAAACAATTATCCTGCCTTAGCCTCCCGAGTAACTGAGATTATAGGCATGCGCCACCATACCCAGCTAATTTTTGTATTTTTAGTAGAGATGGGGTTTCACCATGTTGGCCAGGATAGTCTCGATCTCCTGACCTTGTGATCTGCTTGCCTTGGCCTCCTAAAGTGCTGGGATTACAGGCGTGAGCCACCGTGCCTGGCCAAGGGAGGGCTTCTGATGTTACAATTTCAAGATTTGTATTTACCTAAATACTACTTATAGGAAATATTTGCTATGTGTATAAATACACACGGAGTCTCACTCTGCACCCAGGCTAGAGTGCAACGGTGCAATCTCAGCTCACTGCAACCTCTGCCTCTGGGGGTCAAACAATTCTTGTGCCTCAGCCTCCCCAATAGCTGGGGCTACCAGCATGTGTCACCATGCCCAGCTAATTTTTATATTTTTAGTAGAGATAGGGTTTCACTGTGTTGGCCAGGCTGGTCTCCAGCTCCTGACCTCAGGTGATCCACCCACCTTAGCCTCCCAAAATGCTGAGATTACAGGCATGAGCCATTGCACCTGGCCTGAAAATATGCAGTATTTTAAATTCATTACACCTGTTAGGCATTATCTGTAGAAAAACACAGGTTTTTCTCATTTTTGAGATATCTTAATGTATTCTTTCATTCAAAAAGTATTTGTACTTTTTGTGTGCATACTGTCCACATTAAATAGGTTATATCTTTTGTGTCATTTTAAAACATTTAGCACTTGTAGTTCTTTGACAGTAGTATTTCTTTGGAAGAATACATGCATTGTTTTCTGAATTATAATAATACCATATATACCATTAATATTATATGTACTTGAGAAACTTTGAAACTTATTTCAGAATTTGAGCAGATTTACTAGAGATCTCTGTATTGAGAAAACGATATTAATTACCAGATGATGTATTTCAAGATCATTTCTTTTTCTATGGATTGTGAACTTTTGGGGCAATACAAAAAGAGTACAAGTTTGGTTGAGGAGGTGACTTTTACAGATGAAACACAGATGCTTATAAAGACAGCGTATGATTTGAGATCAAAAAGAGTAATACAGACAAATGGTATTGTTGGAGTAGAGAAGAAACTGTCAATTTGGGTTAGAATAGTCATAAAGACTTTCTAGAAAAAAATTGTCTTTTGAAGATAGGCTTTTGGGAATTTGGAGGCATGTCCAGGTGAAGAGCAGATTTTTAAAGCAGGGTAGCCATACATGCAAAGGCACATAGGTTGGAATAAGCAACAATAGTATAATAGTGTGGTACAATGAGGAGAATAGTGTGAAGGAAGTAGGAGGTTGTCCTAGAGTAGATAAAATGGGAAGGGTAGATTGGGCTTATATTCCAGAGAACTGAACATGGCAGGCTGTGCATTTGGTTCAAACTATATCAAAGAGGTTTGGGTAAGAGATTTATGTTACTAAGATTGTGTTTTAAAACTACTAATGGTAAGCAGTAGTTTTGAAATTGTACTGTGGAGTGGGACCGTTGATACCTTGGTCACCACTATATCTTTGGAGCCCAGCATAGAGCCTGCTACACAGTAGGAACCCAAAAATGTTTGTTGAGTGACTGAATGGCATAGTTTTGGGTCTTCCTTGGCCTGTTTCAGTGAGCTCAGGTAATCTCAGAATCCAGTCAAGGAAAGGACAGAAATTGCTCAGCCAATTAGGCTTGTGGATAATACTCATTTCCTGTAATTTTCTTTTTCTTCCATGTCTAGCTGAGTCCACCTCAGGGCGAGGCCAGTGCCTGAAACGCATCCGCTACCATGGTAGAGGTTACTTTGGGATCATGGAGAAGGTTTATTGCCATTATTTTGTGAAGTTGGTGGAAGGTCCCCCACCTCCACCTGAGCCACCAAAGACGGCAGTTGACCATGCCAAAGAGTATATTCAGCATCTTCGCAGCCGGACCATCGTTCACACTCTGTGATGGGGAGATTCAGACTCCACAGTGTATATATTTTGCCATTTATTTTCTAAAAATAAAAATTGAAGACAAATGCTTTTTAAGATTTATCACTGAATTATTGAAACAGTATATAACTGCTGGTATGAATATTTATAAGGCTTTGCCCATCTCTTTTGAGCCTCTGGGCACATTTGTGTGCATTTGTGACTTGGAAGGGGAGATCAGCTTTTTTTTTTTTTAAATATCGAACATAATAGAATTTATAAGTAATACCAGAAAGCAGACAAAAAGAGGGATACATATTGAAAAGAGTACACAAAATATGATGCATAGGACTGTCTACCTAGGTAATTCAATCAAATAGGCAAAAGATCTATCAGAACTAATAAAAATTATGTATAAGTTAAAATATTCAACATTCAAATATCAACTGCCAAAACTTGACTAAAAATATAAAGCTAACAAGATACAATTCAAAATAAAAATACAAAAAAGCTAGAAATAATTTTAACAAGGGATACATAGGACCTATATGAAGAAACTTCAAAACTTTAATGAGGAAATTCTAGGAAGACTAGAATGAATGGAAACAGAACTTACCAATTGACAAATGTTACCAAGTAAAGATACCAGTTTCCTCATAAAATTTATATATTTAATTCACTCCCAATAAAAGTACCAACAGGATTTTTTTTTTTGGATGGCTGTACTTTAAAAAGTTGGTAAGGGATCATATAAGATGTTCAATTAGATAGCTAGGAACAGGCAGAGTGCAAATCAAGCACTAAGAGATGTCTCAAAGGAAACTGAGTGATAACTCCATGTACCAGCCAAGAACATCTTATGGGATATTCAGTGTTTTTTAATGGTCAAGGGCAGGAAATACAATGGAGAGAAATAAGGACATATTGAAGCCATTTTTTTCTAGAAGTATTGTAGTATTGTGCCAGAGGCAGAAGTTTTAACAATTAAAATATATTACAATTAATATTATAATAAATATGTGTTAATAGATCAAAAAAGCATTATGATAATACATGAACAGGGTTTTAAAGATCCCTAACAGGGTCCCAGGTAGAAGAGTGATGAAGGTAGTCCTGGAAGGTGAGCCACTGTGTGCAAAGATGCAAAGCCTGAGAAAGCCTGTTGCAGATTGGATATCTGTTGCTGGAATTCATGACTGTAAATGGTAGGGCCAAGCTGGAAATGCAGATCAGGTCTAACTTATGAAGGGCTTTCTTGCTATTCTAACAAAGTATGCTTCAAATATATGTGTGTATGGGTGTGGGGGGTTATATGTATGCATAATGTGTGAACAAAAATTTAAAATGCACAGTCTTTTAAAAATGCTACCAGGCAACTTGTGCCAACCTTTTAAAAACTGTGAATGTTATATATATATATATTTAAGACAATACATGTTATCTCACTTTTGAATAGATATGCTCTAAGGAGTAGGAAATATATTGTTTTACCAATAAATTTTTTTTAAATTGTATTTTAGGCTCTGGTGTACATGTGCACATCCAGCATCCTGCAGGATTGTTGCATAGGTACATACATGCCATGGTGGTTTGCTGTCTCCATCCTCCTGTCCCCGCCGTCCCCCCGCCCCCAGTCACCTACATCAGGCATTTCTCCCGGTGGGTGTTATCCCTCCCTGCCTGACCCCCTGCTGTCCCTCCCCTCCCCTCCATCCCCTCACCTAGCCCAGTGAATGTTGTTCTCTTCCCTGTGCCTAAGTGTTCTCATTGTTCATCACCCACCTATGAGTGAAAACATGTGGTGTTTGGTTTTCTCTTCTTGTGTCAGCTTGCTGAGAATGATGGTTTCCACGTTCATCTATGTCTCTACAAAGAACATGAACTCATCGTTTTTTATGGCTGCATAGTATTCCATGGTGTATATGTGCCACATTTTCTTTGTCCAGTCTATCACTGATGGGCATTTGGGTTGGTTCCAGGTCTTTGCTACATAAACCGTGCCACAACAAACATACGTGTGCATGTGTCATTATAATAGAGCTATTTATAATCCTTTGGATATATACCCAGTAATGGGATTGCTGGGTCAAATGGAATTTCTATTTCTAGGTCCTTGAGGAATCTAGAAATTCCTGTCTTCCATAATGGTTGAACTAATTTACACTCCCACCAACAGTATAAAAGTGTTCCTTTTTCTCCACATTCTCTCCAGCATCTGTTGTCTCCAGATTTTTTTAATGATCGCCATTCTAACTGGTGTGAGATGGTATCTCATTGTGGTTTTGATTTGCATATCTCTAATGACCAATGATGATGAGCATTTTTTCATATGTTTGTTGGCCTCATATATGTCTTCTTTTGAAAAGTGTCTATTCATATCCTTCACCCACTTTTGAATGGGTTTGTTTTTTTTCTTGTAAATCTGCATTAGTTTTTTGTAGATTCTGGATATTAGCTCTTTGTCAGATGGGTAGATTGCAAAAATTTTTTCCCATTCTGTTGGTTGCCGGTTCACTCTAATGATTGTTTCTTTTGCTGTGCAGAAGCTCTTAAGTTTAATTAGATCCCATTTGTCTATTTTGGCTTTTGTTGCCATTGCTTTTGATGTTTTAGTCCTTGCCTGTGCCTATGTCCTGGATGGTGTTGCCTAGGTTTTCTTCTAGGGTTTTTATGGTGTTAAGTCTTATGTTTAAGTCTTTAATCCATCTGAAGTTAATTTTTGTATAAGGTGTAAGGAAGGGGTCCAGTTTCGGCTTCCTGCATATGGCTAACCAGTTTTTCCAACATCATTTATTAAACAGGGAATCCTTTCCCCATTGCTTGTTTTTGTCAGGTTTTTCAAAGATCAGATGGTTGTAGATGTGTGGCATTTCTGAGGCCTCTGTTGTGTTGCATTGGTCTATATCTCTGTTTTGATACCAGTACCATGCTGTTTTGATTGCTATAAACTTGTAGTATAGTTTGAAGTCAGGTAGCATGATGCTTCCAGCTTTGTTCTTTTTGCTTAGGATTGTCTTGGCTATGCCGGCTCTCTTTTGGTTCCATATGAAGTTTAAAGTGTTTTTTTCCAGTTCTGTGAAGAAGGTCAATGGTAGCTTGATGGGGATAGTATTGAATCTATAAATTACTTTGGGCAGTATGGCCATTTTCACAATATTGATTCTTCCTAGCCATGAGCATGGAATGTTTTTCCATCTGTTTGTGTCCTCTCCTATCCGTGAGCAGTGGTTTGTAGTTCTCCTTGAAGAGATCTTTTACTTCCTTTGTTAGTTGTATTCCTAGGTATTTTATTCTCTTTGTAGCAATTGTGAATGGGAGTTTACTCATGATTTTGCTCTCCGTTTGTCTGTTGTTGGTGTATAGGAATGCTTATGGTTTCTGCACATTGATTTTGTATCTTGGGACTTTGCCAAAGTTGCTTATCAGCTTAAGGAGGTTTTGGGCTGAGACAATGGGGTCTTCTAAATATACGATCATGTCATCTGCAAATAGGGACAATTTGACTTCTTTTCCTAATTGAATGCCCTTTATTTCTTTTTCTTGCCTAATTACTCTGGCTAGAACTTCCAATACTATATTGAATAGGAGTGGTAAGAGAAGGCATCCTTGTCTAGTGCAAGTTTTTAAAGGGAATGCTTCTAGTTTTTGCCCATTTAGTATGGTATTGGCTGTGTGTTTGTCATAAATAGCTTTTATTATTTTAAGATACATTCCATTGATATCTAGTTTATTGAGAGTTTTTAGCATAAAGGGCTGTTGAATTTTGTTGAAGGCCTTCTCTGCATCTATTGAGATAATCATGTGGCTTTTGTCTTTGGTTCTGTTTATGTGGTGGATGATGTTTATAGATTTGCATATGTTGAACCAGCCTTGCATCCCCGGGATGAAGCCTACTTGATTGTGGTATATAAACTTTTTGATGTGCTGTTGGATTCAGTCTGCTGGTATTTTATTGAAGATTTCTGCATCAACGTTCATCATGGATATTGGCCTGTAGTTTTCTTTTTCAGTTGTGTCTCTGCCAGGTTTTGGTATCAGGATGCTATTGGTCTCATAGAAGGAGTTAGGGAGAATTCCCTCATTTTATATTGTTTGGAATAGTTTCCACAGGAATAGTACCAGCTCTTCTTTGTACATCTGGTAGAATTCAGCTATGAACCCATCTGGACCTGGACTTTTTTTGATTGGTAGGCTATTAATTGCTGCCTCGACTTCAGACCTTGTTATTGGTCTATTCAGGATTTCAGCTTCCTCCTTGCTTAGTCTTGGGAGTGTGCAAGTGTCCAGGAATTTATCTGTTTCTTCCAGATTTACTGGTTTATGTTCATAGAGCTGTTTATAGTAATCTCTGATGGTAGTGGTAGTTTGTATTTCTGAGGAATCGGTGGTGATCTCCCCTTTATCATTTTTTATTGCATCTTTTCGATTCTTCTCTCTTTTCTTTTTTTATTCATCTAGCTAGCGGTCTGTCAATTTTGTTGATCTTTTCAAAAAAGCAGCTCCTGGATTTATTGACTTTTTGAAGGGATTTTTGTGTCTCTGTCTCCAGAATTCAGAGCAGAACTGAATTCTGCTCTGATCTTAGTTATTTCCTGTCTTCTGCCTGCTTCTGAGTATTTTTGATCTTGCTCCTCTAGCTCTTTCAATTTTGATAGGGTGTCGGTTTTAGGTCTTTCCTTGTTTCTCATGTGGGCATTTATTGCTATAAATTTCCCTCTAGACACTGCTTTAAATGTGTCCCAGAGATTCTGGTATGTTGTGTCTTCATTCTCATTGGTTTTAGAGAACACTTTTATTTCTGCCTTCATTTCATTGTTTATCCATTTGTCATTCAGGAGCAATTTGTTCAGTTTCTGTGTGATCGTGCAGTTTTGAGTTCTATTCTTAATCCTGAGTTCTAATTTGATTGTGCTGTGGTCTGAGAGACTGTTTGTTATTATTTCTGTTCTTTTGCATTTGCTGAGGAGTGATTTACTTCCAATTATGTGGTCAATTTTAGAGTAAGTGTGATGTGGTGCTGAGAAGAATGTGTGTTCTGTGGTTTTGGGGTGGAGTGTCCTGCAGATGTCTATTAAGTCCACTTGGTCCAGATCTGTGTTCAAGTCCTGGATATCCTTGTTGACTTTCTGTCTCGTTGATCTGTCCAATATTGTCAGTGGAATGTTAAAGTCTCCCACTATTGTGTGGGAGTCTAAGTCTCTTTGTAGGTCATTAAGAACTTGCTTTATGTATCTGCGTGCTCCTGCATTTGGTACATATATATATTTAGGATAGTTAGCTCTTTTTATTGCATTGATCCTTTTACCATTATGTAATGCCCTTCTTTGTCTCTTTTGATCTTTGTTGGTTTAAAGTCCATTTTATCAGAGACTAGGATTGCTACCCCTGCTCTTTTTTGCTCTCTATTTGCTTGGTAGATCTTCTTCCATCCCTTTATTTTGAGTCTATGTGAGTCTTCGCATGTGAGATGGGTCTCCTAAATACAGCACACCGTTGGGTCTTGACTTTTTATCCAGTTTGCCAGTCTGTGTCTTTTGATTGGGGCATTTAGGCCATTTACATTCAATGTTAATATTGTTATGTTTGAATTTGATCCTGCCATTTTGTTACTGGCTGGTTGTTTTGTCCATTAGTTGACGTGGTTTCTTCATTGCATTGTTGTTCTTTACCATGTGGTACATTTTTGCAGTGGCTGGTACTGGTTGTTCCTTTCCATGTTTAGTACTTCCTTCAGGAGTTCTTGTAGGGCAGGTCTTGTGGTGACAAAATCTCTCAGCAATTGCTTGTCCATTAAGGATTTTATTTTTCCTTCACTTATGAAGCTTAGTTTGGCCAGATATGCAATTCTGGGTTGAAAGTTCTTTTCTTTAAGGATGTTGAATATTGGCCTCCACTCCCTTCTAGCTTGTAGAGTTTCTGCCGAGAGATCTGCTGTGAGTCTGATGGGCTTCCCTTTTGGGTGACTTGACCTTTCTCTCTGGCTGCCTTTAGGATTTTTTCCTTCATTTCAACCCTGGTGAATATGACAATTATGTGCCTTTGGGTTGCTCTTCTTGAGGAATATCCTTGTGGTGTTCTCTGTATTTCCTGGATTTGAATGTTGGCTTGCCTTATTAGGTTGGGGAAGTTCTCTTGGATAATATCCTGAAGGGTGTTTTCCAACTTGGATCCATTCTCCCCGTCACATTCAGGTACGCCGATCAAGCATAGATTAGGTCTTTTCACATTCTTGGAGGCTTTGTTCATTTCTTTTCACTCTTTTTTCTCTAATCTTGCCTTCTCATTTTATTTCATTGATTTGATCTTCACTCTCTGATATCCTTTCTTCTGCTTGATCGATTCAGCTGTTGAAACTTGTGCATGCCTCGCGAAGTTCTCATGCTGTATTTTTCAGCTCCATCAAGTAATTTATGTTCTTATCTAAGCTGGTTATTCTAGTTAGCATTTCGCCTAACTTTTTTTTTCAAGGTTCTTAGTTTCTTTGCATTGGGTTAGAACATGGTCTTTTAACTCAGAGAAGTTTATTATCCACCTTCTGTAGCCTGCTTCTGTTAATTTGTCACACTCATTTTCTGTCTTGTTTTGTTCCTTTGATGGTGAGGAGTTGTGATCACTGGGAGGGGAAAAGGTGTTCTGGTCTTTGAAGGTTTCATCCTTTTCATGCTAGTTTTTCCCATCTTCGTGGATTTATCTCCCTTTGATCTTTGAAGCTGGTGATTTTGGGAGAAATCTGAGTGGACGTCCTTTCTGTTGAGGTTGGAGCTATATCTTTTTTGGCCTGTAGAGGTGCTGCTGGGCTGCCTTGGATTCAGTCAGGTTGCTGGGTGGGTGGTCTTTCCCTGGTGTTGGTTTGCAGGTGAAATTAGCCCCACCTTCCCAGTGGCATCTCTCCTTCCCTGAGTTCCATCTTCCTGGTTGGGTCAAACTGGTGTATTTGCTGCCAAGCTCTCTAGCGCTTAGGCTTCAGTTTGAGTTTTGTTGGGGGTGATGGGGCCTGCCAGGCCTTATGACTTGTTTCCCTGCTTTCAACTCAGCTTCTTTCTGTGGGACGGGTTGTTCTGCTCCGCTGGCGTTAGTCCAACTTCTGCCCAGGTCCAGCCAACAACTTATGGCACCAGGCAGGAGCGGTGGCTCAGATTTGCATCGACAACCCATGGCGCCCCTCAGTCTGGCAGGGTCTCTTGGACCGTGGGTTTCAGGAGGGATGAGGTAAGCACAGGATCCGAATGGGAGCACTGAGTGGGTAAAGTCACCCGACCCTCCCAGCAACTGCATGTTTCAGGTGGGGACACACCCCGCCCTGTCTTGGTTCATTCTCCCTGGGCGGCTCTTCCCCTGCTTTGGCTCCTCCCCTGGGCTATTTTCAGAGTCCTCCCAGTCCCCCTGGAAATGAACCAGGCACCTCACTTGGAATCGTGAAATCCTCTAGCCCTCTGCGTCTCATTTGCCGGGAGCTGCATTCCAGTGTTGCCTCCTCTCGGCCATCTTGGCACTGCCTCCCTTGAAATCAACTTTAAACACAGTAACAGACTGTATTTCTCTTTTTTCTTTTTTGTGATGAAGTCTTGCCCTGTCGTCCAGACTGGAGTGCAGTGGTGCGATCTTGGCTCACTGCAACCTCTGTCTCCCGGGTTCTAGCAATTCTCTTGCCTTAGCCTCCCAAGTAGCTGGGACTACAGGTGTGTGCCACCACACCTTGCTAATGTTTTTGTTTTTTTAGTAGAGATGGGGTTTTGCAGGCTGGTGTCGAATTTCTGACCTCAGGTGATCCGCCCATCTCGGCCTCCCTAAGTGCTGGGATTATAGGCATGAGCCACTGCACCCAGCTGGCAGATTGTATTTCAAAGGCTTTTTGAGTAACTTTGAAAGAGAATGTTAACTTTCCAGCTAGTGTCCTGCAGGTGACTATTTTTATACTGGACTTGAATAGATGTTATGAGGTAAGAAAATTGTTTTTATTTCACCCAATTTTCTCTTGGGACCATGGGAAGTTAGTGTGGCTGCATGTTGTTTCATTACAGTATTTTAGGGCATTCAGTGGTACTGTTTTTCCTTTCACTGTTGGCACAGGCCAGTGAGTGAGGGATTATATTTTCCTTTACTGTTTTAGCAGTAACTTGAAATTACAGAGGTTTATTAGATATACAAAAATAAAACTCCAAAACCTTTAACTTTGAAAATTTTCTTTTGGTTAAGTAAAGCCTGTTTCTATTTTTTCTTCCAACAGTGCTTTATATTGTTTGGATAGTCTTGTTTAGGATTGATTTATTTTTTATGGTAAATTCAATTACTGAGAGAGGAATCTAACCAATCTCAGCATTGCATTCTAAAATGAGGCAGTAGGTGGCACTCACCTCTTGTTAGCAGAAAATGGTTAGAAATGGTTAGTTTCAAATTAGAGTGTTCAACACTACTTCCACTAGTCTTCATTAAAAGAAGCACTCTTTGTCCACAGCCCTAGTCCAGTGTTTGTCAAACTTTTGTATGCAAAAGAAGAATCGAGGATGCTTGCTTGTTAATGCAGAGTTCTGGTCCTCACCCCAATGATTCGATCACTAGGTCTTATGAGAGGCTGGTTTCAGAAATCTATGTGATAAACAAACATTTCTGGGTAATTCTGTTGTAGGGGACTACACTTTGAGAAGATGGCTCTAGGAGAATGAAGAATGTAGTTTTAGTGCCATGTTTTAAGATGGCATTAATAATAATTACTGGTTTACTGGGAACTTGTTGTTTGCAAGCTCTGTGCTACTATTTTACATAATTCTTCACAACATCCTGCAAATGTAGGTATTGTTTTGCCACTTTACAAAGGAAGAAACCAAAGCACACAGAATTCAAATAACAATAAAAAGTCACACAGCATGTAAAAATTGGAGCTATGATTTAAACTAGGTTTCTAAACTACCTGGTTCTGCATACCTAATGAGTATACAGCTGGGTTTTTGTGTCTCTCCAGTTAACCTAATGCATGGATAAAAGGCATCAGGGTTTAGTGGAATAAACCAAGGTATAGGACAGATTCATTCTGGGTCCTAAGCTGTTGTAGCATGGAGTCATGGAAATAACACTGGAATGTTAAAAGGTGACCTTCATTCTAGTCTGTGCATTCTCATTAGCCAGAAAGAAGACTAGATAGGTCCCTTCCCTTGCTGGCCTCCATTTCATTCATTTATGAAACGAGACTCAGTGTTCTCTGTAGACAACCTTTTTCAGAAACACTTGAATAATTTGTTTAAAAATGCAAATTCTGGGCTCTACTCTCAGAGTAAATGAATCACAAGCTTTGGTGTGGGAGACCATGGAACCTGCACTTTTAATAAATGCCCCAGTGATTTGCATGTTGGAGAATCACCACACCAGGTCACTGTGCTCTCATTTGGTGGGGATGCTCCTTGATTCTCAGTCTTGGAGTTGTGACTTCCTTGGGTGTGACTAAAATAAGCCACGTGGTGCGATGGACATCATAAATATAAATTATGTAAATGAAGGCACTGCTTCACTCAGGCTATAAAAGCTATTTTGAAAGAGATAAGGGAAAAACAGGATTCTAATGAAGAAAATTTGCTTGCAATTGCAGGTTAAGCCTTCATTTGGAGCTGCTTCTAGCATGTTATAAAAAGTAATAATTAATCTGTGTCACTGACTATACCTGGTACTATTCTAAGCACTTTATGTACATTATCTCAATGAATTTTTCCCACTGTGGCAATGGTACAGAGTACAGCTGGCTAGTTTTCATGGCTAAGAGTGTACTTTCTAATGTCAATGAACATTGTGGTCCCCACTTGAAATTTCACTTTGCACGTTCAGTGATATGGTTTGGCTCTGTGTTCCTACCCAAATCTCATCTCAAATTTTAATCCCCATGTGTCGAGGGAGGGACCTGTAATCCCCACCTAATGACAGAGGGAGGTGATTGGATCACGGTGTAGTGTACCCTGTGTGTTCTCCTGATACTGAGTGACTTCTTATGAGATCTGATGGCTTTATAAGTGTTTGAAAGTTCCCTCTTCACTCAATGTCTTGCCTGCTGCTATGTAAGATGTGCCTACTTCACCTTCTGCCATGATTGTAAGTTTCCTGAGGTCTCACCAGCCATGTGAAACTATCACTCAATTAAACATTTTTTCTTTATAAATGACCCAGTCTTGGGTATTTCTTTATAGTGGTGTGAAAACAGACTAATACATTCAGAAACCATTGTCTGTTATTCTTAAAGGCAGTCTCTGAATACTTGTAATTTCCTTCTTTTTCAAAGAATTACTGTAGACTTAAACTTTCACTGGAGTGTAGCACATTCAGGTTGTACACCAATTGCAAGTATATGGCACAATTTATGATCAGCTGATGAACCTGTGCAAATAACCCCCATCAGGATAAGAAATAGAACATGAATAGCAATCCTGAAGCCCCTACCTGCCCCTCCCAGTCACTACCCTGTCTCTCCTCTCAAAAAGTAATCATGATAGATTAAAAAAAAAAGGTCAGCTTTTGTTTTTTCAACTCAATGTAATTTATTGGGCAACTATTTTATACCTGGTACTGAAGATATAGGCAGTGAACAGAGTAAATACAACCCCTGCTTGTGGAGCTCACTCTGATGGGCAAGACAACTGTACATCAGTCATTGCAAGTGTTTATTGTGCTGAGTCAATGGACTCAGAGGGACAGGGGCTCTGAAAAATAGTTACTGCTTCTTTGGGATTTATTAAAGAGATACAAGCAGGAGAAAGGGTAAAAACAAATATGAATCAATAAAGAACTATGATATCAAATGTTGACTTAAGGGATTTTATTTTATTCCTATTATTTTTAAGACAGGGTCTTGATCTGCTGCCCAGGCTGGAGTGTAGTGGCATGATCATGGCTTGCTGTAGCCTCAGTCTCCCAAGTAGCTGGGACAATAGGCATGCACCACCACACACGGCTAATTTTTCCATTTTTTGTAGAGATCGGGTTTTGTCATGTTGCCCTGGGTGGTCTCAAACTTCTGGGCTCAAGTGGTCCTCCCACCTTGGCCTTCCAAAGTGCTGGGATTATAAGCGTGAGCCACTGCACCCGGCCTATTACAAATGCTTTGAATGGAAACAAGGAAATATTTGTGGTTTTTTTTTTTTTGAGAAAATGTACAAGTCTTCTGAAGATCATTTGTAAATTTCATGTGTCCGCAGTGGACCCCAATATAAGAAATACTGATTTAAATAATTTATCTGTTTGTCTGTTTATCTAAATGGTCACAGTTCTTTACTCTTTTCATATATGGATCCTCTTTGCAATGTGACTTTGTATCTCCTTTTATTAAGAGGTGGAATCTTTGAATGTGAGCTGGTTTGTGACTTATTTGGCCAACAGAAAGTAGCAGAAGTTTTCCAGTTTTCAGTCTAGGCCTCAGAGGCCTTATTTGCTTCCTCTTTTTTTCCTGAACCTTTGCTTTTGCTGTGTAAACAAGCGCAAGCTAACCTGCTGGAGGACTAGAGACCACATGAAATAGAGCAATTAGTCCCGCACTGACAGCCAGCCAACTCATAAACGTGAGTGAGCCCAGCCTACAACAGAGCTGCTTACCCCATGAAAAACTGACTATCGAAGCATGAATGAGCCCGGTTGAGATGAGAAAATCCACTATAAACTGACTTAGAGAGTCATGAACAATAACAACTGCATATTATTTAAGCCATTGAGATTTGAGGTAGTTAGTAATAACTGTGATAAATATTGCAAACTTTGCACCCTATGGAAAATACCTATCCTTTTTAAATGGCTGTAAAAATTTATGAAATTGATTCTTGGGTTACCATAAAGGAACCTTAATAGATTCTTCCAAATAGAAACTGTATAGATAACTTTTTAAAATCATACTGCCTTAAAACTAGAAATTTGTTCCTTTTTTAAAAAAGTTGATAATTCAAACTACTTGAAAATTGAACACTCCTAACTCTTGGTTCTTTGGGAGGAAAAGGATCATTAGGATGGACATGACCTATGAATTCAATCAAATACAAATGAAACAATTAGGTGTGGGAAGAGGGCATACAGAGAAGATTAAGAATCCTATGAAGTTAAAAAAAGAAAAAAGAATCCTTTGTAGGAATGTGCTCTGTCATAGCCAACCTGGAAGTACATTTCTCAGAATGCCCTTCTCTGTTGGGTTGTGGTTAGAATTGGCTGAAAGATGAATAAGCTCTGGGAGTTGGAAGCGATGCTCTCACAGCCATTTTGGCATCCTGATACCTATTGTAGTGGTAACTCAGTGGAAGACACCATGCTGAAGCAGCAGGCACCCCATTTCAGCATCTTACAAGACTCATGGAAACAAAACAAATTATTATACTGGATAGCTCAAAGAATCTCTTAAGTGAGCCCGAGAACTAGATTTTAAACCTATGTAGCCAGAAACAATGCAATCAGATGACATAGGAAGAAAACCATACCTCCTCACAATAGAACTATTCTAGTGGAAAGACTACTCATTACACTGGACTCGATACCAGGATTCCACCTTAGCTGCTCCTAAAGGGCCAGATGCCTGTGTACTGTCTGGGTATAACAGAGTCTGTAATCTACTCTGTGACCACCTCCTCACATTGTTCTCTTCCATCTCTGAATCAGTGCGGTCATAAATGACTGGCATATATCGTATGAATGAACCTTAGTTGTAGGTACAGAAATGTACTTTTTAGTTATCTGGTTTCTAAAGCATGCCAGTGTCCTCCAGTCAGAGACCACCACAAATACAACTCTAGTTGAACAAGTTGGGTTTATTACTTGTTGCAGTGAGGGAAAACATACACCATGGGGCTTATTGAGCTGTGGGGTGTCTTAATAAGAGGTGTTAGAACCTATTACAGGATTTGGGCATTGAGTGATTTGTGGGGAGCTAAGGAAACAGATTTTTTTTTTCTAGATTGGATGCTGTCAGTAGGTGCAATTCTATGATCTCAAGTTTTATAAATAGGGAGTGGAAAAAAAAGAGGGTAAGTGGTAAAGAATTAACAATTACTCATTTTGGCCATGAGAAAGGAATGTTTGCTATTTTGTGAGGGGCACAGTGAACTTATTTTTATCTGAGCTTAGGCAAAATGGTAGTGTGGACTCAACTTATCTTACTGAATCATGATCCCCAAGTAAACTTGTCTGGCTTTGATATTTTGTGACATGGTGACATGGCTTATGCCCAACAGAGGGCAGCATGGCCTAGCTGTGAGGGCCTGGCCAGCTTCTGAATGTCAAGGGCTGCTCTTTTCTCTTTCTCAAATGCAAGAGACGGGAATTGTTGAATAAGCTGATTTATTGTTTCTGCCACCGGTATCACCAAACTTAAAGTGAAGCTCTGGTGTTTCCCGCTAAATTCAGGTACAAGACAAGTATGCTGACCTTCCATGATCATTTAATATTTTCTGAAAGTTTAGCCAAAGCAGTAAAACAAATGAAATAAGAGAAAAATCTTTGGAAAGGAGGAGGCAAATTATTACTTACATATAATTGCCTATCTAGCAGCCCAATAAAGTCAACAGAAAAAAATGTTAGAAGTAGAATTTAATAAGATGGTTACAAAATCAATATGCAAAAATCAATACATATCTTTTTTTTTTTTTTTTTTTTTTAGGAGACAGGGATCTTACTGTTTCTGTTGCCCAGGCTCAAAGTCCTGGGCTCAAACCCTCCCACCTCAGCCTCCAAGTAACTGGGTCTATAGGCATATGCCACTGTGCCCAGCTAATGCTTATCTTTCAAAATCAACAAATCATCAGAAAAGATAATTTTAAAAAAGTGTTAAAAATAGAAACTAAAATATAAAATACCTAGGAATAAACTTACATAAGTAGGCAGGACCCATAGAAATAAAACTGTAAAACTTTACTGAGGGATTTAAAAGAAGACTTGAATAAATGGTAGGGCATACCCATTCTTGAATGGCATAACTCAAGAATTCAGGCACTTCAATTCTAATAAAAATGTCCAAAGTATATATTTTTTAACTAGACAATATAATTTTAAAGTCACCTGGAAGCTTAATAAAGGGATGAAGAAATTTTGGAAGACTGAGGAGTGACTTACACTGCTACAAAGAAAGGTTTATTATTAAAGCAGCATGATTCTTATGTAGCCTCCCAGATAGGCTCAAGTATATATAGATTTGATATAGGATAAAGGTGGAATTGAAATACACTAACACTTCTGCTGAGGATATAGCTGTGAAGCTCATCATTCTCACCCTAACATGAAAATGACAGGTAAATGACAAAATCATTACTTTTGTTGAACCCGTGAGGAAGAATAGCTTCTGAGGCAACCAAGTAAGCTAATTCAAAAGAGACAAGTTCCTCCAAGGAGAGATGGGCTATGCAAACTGTCCTAACTCTGTCAGAGCACAGCAAGAGGGGCCACCACTTTTCAAGTGGATTAGAAGATATCAGGGAAATTGTTGAATGCTGTCAAAATCCATGTGTGGGTTAGTGGGCATTTGTTTTATTATTGTTCATGACATGGTGCAGCCTTCTGTGTATATGCCATATTTTAAAGTAGGGGAAAAAAAGGCAAATTTGGGGTCCAAAGGCAATTTCCTGCATTTTACATACAGGAGAATTTAGGCACAGAAAGGCTGAGTCTATTGGTGAAGATCAATTACTCCCATTTCCCAGTTCAATTTTCCATTCCCTGTCCAATGCTCTGCCAGCCAAAGCAGCCACATGATTTAGCGTAAGTTAACAGACTCTGAACTTTTAAAATCAAGGCCAGTTTAAAAGAACTTAAGTTGCAAATATGAGCTGTTTAATAAAAATGAACACATATGGATGAAATCTATCTGACTTGGGATAAAGAAAGCTTTTTATAAAGCCAAAGCAGAAGCCATAGAGAAGAAGATTAATAAGAGATATATCTAGATGATAAGATTATAGGCAAGCTTTGGTTTTACATTGTGTGTTTTTCTGTACTTTTGATGTTTTCTAAGTGAAATATATATTACCTAGGTAATTCAAAAAAATAGTAAGATTAAAAATAAATATCACTTTGAGTACTGTGAGCAGAACCAGGAATGGAAGAATGCAGCTAACTCAGGAGAAATATGTGCTTTTGGCTACTATCATTACCTTGAGTTTTCACATAAAGCCTTAAGGTTTATAGGTGGAGAGAAAAACCAGGAGAAAGTGCTCGATTAAGTGGCATTAAGTGGATGGTGGTGAAAATGTGACCACATTAGCATGTTGAAATATGATGAAATTGTGGCACAGGCCATCCTTGGATGTGCAGGTTGTAACCTGAGCAGAACTGTCTTCTGACTCAGCCCTGCTCATCACAGATATTAAGAGTCTGAAGAAAGCTTGGCACAGAACACAATAGGAAGTCTTGGTAAAGTCACAGAAGCAAGAGAAGACTTTATACCCTCCACCCAGTGATTTAAAGTGGGAGAGGAGGAAGGAGCAGTCTCTTGGACTTTATGCTTAAGCCTCACCTGGCTTTATTACTTCGCTATATGACTAGTTACTTCTTTCTTTTTCTTTTCTTTCTTTCTTTTTTTTTTTTTTTTTGAAACAAGATCTTGCTCGGTCACCCAGGCTGGAGTGCAGTGGAGTGATCTTGGCTCACTGCAACCTCTGCCTTTTGGGTTCAAGCGATTCTCCTGCCTCAGCCTCCCAAGTAACTGGGACTACAGGAGTGCACCACCACACCGGATAATTCTGTATTTTTTAGTAGAGACGGGGTTTCACTATGTTGGCTGGGCTGGTCTCAAATTCCTGACCTCAGGGTGATCCACCCGCTTCAGCCTCCCAAAGTGCTGGGATTACAGGGGTGAGCCACTGCGGCCAGCCTAGTTAATTCTTTATATCCAAATTCCCTGCTCTGATGAGATAGTGCAAAGTGAGAGTGTTAAATGTGGCTTTTCCCTTAATGACTTGTTTTCCCACAAGCCAACAGTGTTGATTGTGTTAGTGGAGAGGATTTGCAAGCCCATGACTAAGTGAAATGGTGTCTATATTCCTAAAACCTTAGCTTGATTTTTACTCCCCTCGCTACCCTCTCCTCTAACATTTTGCTGTGCTGTTACAACCTCCAGTGGTCTTCCACAGGTGTCAGGATAAAGTTTAAACTTCTTGTCTTACAAAGCCCTGCTTTTCATTCTGGCATCAATGCTCATTACTGCATACTTCAACTATACCGAATGAGCTCTGAATACCTACGGCTTGTTATTTCATGTCTCTGGGCATTTACAGGCTTGCTAATATTACCAAATGCCTACTATGTGCCCCGCACTCTGCTAAATGTATGCTCTTCCTCCTCATAACAATCCTTTCTTGTTGGTTTGAACACCTGAATATTGTTTACATTTAACACATGAGAAACCTGATGTTCAAAGAAATTAAATAATTTGTCTAAGGTCACACAGCTAGTAAGCGGCAGAGCCGGAATTTAAACTCAGGTTTGACTCCAAAGTCTGAATTCTTTTTCAAAAAGAGCCTGTGGCAGTAAGTCCATTTACATTGTTGTGCAGCCATCACCGCCATCCACTCTAGAACTTTTAAATCTTACCCATGTGAACCTCTGTATCCATTAAACAATAACTCCTCATATCCCCTCCCAAAAACTCCTACCCACCACCACTCTACTTCTGTCTGTATATTTGACTACTGTAGGTACCTGTTATAAATGGAATTATAACATTTCCATTGTTACAATGGAAATTGTAATATTTGTCCTTTTGTGACTGACTTCATTTGGCGTAATGTCTTCAAGATTCATCCGTATCATGGCAAGTGTCAGAATTTCCTTCTTTCTTTCTTTCTTTTTTTTTTTTTTTGAGGCAGCTATCCCTCTGTCACCCAGGCTGGAGTGCAGTGGTACTATCTTGGCTCACTGCAATCTGCCCCTCCTGGGTTCAAGTGATTCTCCTGCCTCAGCCTTGTGAATAGCTGGGATGACGGGTGTCCACCACCATGCCTGGCTAATTTTTGTATTTTTAGTAGAGACGGGGTTTCACCACGTTGGCCAGGCAGGTTTCAAGTGATCAGCCTGCCTCAGCTTCCCAAAGTGCTGGGATTACAGGTGTGAGCCACTGAACACGGCCCAGAATTTCTTTTTTAAAGTTGAATAATATTCCATTGTATTTATATTCCACATTATCCATTCGTCTGCTGATGGACACCTGGGTGCTTCTATCTTTTGGTTGTTGTGAATATTGTTGCTATGATCATGGGTGTGCAAAGACCTCTTTGAGTCACTGCTTTCACTTCTTTTTAGTATTTACTCAGAAGTGGAATTGCTGAGTCATGTGATAATTCTATGTTTAATTTTTTTGAGGAACCTCCATACTGTTTCCACGGTGGCTGCACCATTTAACATTCCCACTAGCAATGCACTAAGGTTCCAATTCCTCCACAATCTCGACAGTGCTTTGTGTGTGTGTGTGTGTGTGTGTGTGTATATATATATATATGTATGTTTATTTTATTTTATTATTATTATTTTTTTGAGACAGAGTGTCTTTCTGTTGCCCAGGCTGGAGTGCAATGGTGTTATCTTGGCTCACTGCAACCTCTGCCTCCTGAGTTCAAGTGATTCTCCTGCCTCAGCCTCCTGAGTAGCTGGGATTACAGGTGCACGCCACCAGGCCAATTTTTTGTATTGTTGGTAGCCACGGGGTTTCACCACGTTGGTTAGATTGGTCTCGAACTCTTGACCTTGTGATCCACCTGCCTTGGCCTCCCAAAGTGTTGGGATTATAGGTGTGAGCCACTGCGCCCGGCCTATATTTAGTTACATTTTTATACTAGCCATCATAATGGGTGTGAAGTGGCATTTCACTGTGATTTCAAAGTGGTATTTCACTGTAAACACTAGTGCATTTCCGTAGTGATTAGCGAGGTTGAGCATCTTTTCACATGAAAGCCTGAATTCCTAACCTCTGCTTATTTGGAAAATTAATGAAATTTAACTTTTACCAAAGTAATACGTGTACACAGTGATATGGTTTGGCTCTGTGTCCCCACCCAAATCTCATCTTGAATTGTACTCCCATAATTCCCACGTGTTGTGGGAGGGATCGAGTGAGATAATTTGCGTCATGGGGGTGGTTTCCCCCTTACTGTTCTCATGGTAGTGAATAAGTCTCACGAGATCTGATGGTCTTATCAGGCTTTTGCATCATCCTCATTTTTCTCTTGCCACTGCCATATAAGTGTCTTTCACCTCCCACTATGATTCTGAGGCCTCCCCAGCCATGTGGAACTGTAAGTCCAATTAAACCTGTTTTTCTTTCCAGTCTTGGGTATGTCTTTATCAGCAGTGTGAAAACGGACTAATACACGTGGTTAACAAAATCAGATACTACTAACAGATTTATAGAGGAAAGTAGTAGCACCCATTCCCCACCCCACACTAGCCCCTGGTGTCCCTAATACTGAGGTAATGTGTCAGTTGCCATTCTTTATTGTACTTATGCAACTTTTCTTATAATAATAGAAAAAACAGCTATTTCCTACAGCCATACCACTATCAAAGAGAAAAATAGAAAGGTTGCCTGTTTCAAGGAAATTGGGAGAGCTCATTTAAAGTAAAATGATTTATTTTGAGGCCAGGTGCGGTTGCTCATGCCTGTAATCCCAGCACTTTGGGAGATCAAGGTGGGTGGATCAGGTGAGGTCAGGAGTTCGAGATCAGCTTGGCCAACATGACAAAACCCTGTCTCTACTACAAATACAAAAATTAGCCAGATGTAGTGGTGCACCCCTGTAGTCCCAGCTACCTGGGAGGCTGAGGCAGGAGAATTGCTTGAACCAGGGGCAGGGTGTGTGGGGGGGTGCGGTGGAGGTTTCAGTGAGCTGAGATTGAGCCACTGCATTCTAGCCTGGATGATAGAGCGAGACTCCAACTCAAAAAAAGAAAAAAAAAAAAAGATTTCTTTTGAAACAGTTTCAAACTCACACACAAGCTGTAAGAGCAATATATAGAACTTTGGCATTCTCTTCATCTACCGGTGCCATTAAAGTTTTGCTAATAGTTCCAGTAACACTCCGATGGCAAAGGATCCTATCCAACGTTTCATCAGCATTGCAGCCAGTTGTCTTTTTCTCTAATTTCTTCCAGCCTGGCATTGTTCCTCAGCCTTTTGCTGGCTTTCATGGCCTAGGCATGGGTGAAGATTATAGACTAGTCATTTTGTAGAATTTTCCTCTATTTGGTCTTGTCCTGTTTCCTCCTGGTTAGACCTAGGGTATGCATTTTGGCAAGAATGTCACAGAGCTGTATTTTTTTTCATTGCAACTCACTGGGTAGCACACGATGTCTTTTGGTTTCTGGTTTTTTCACTCAATCACTTATTAGGCTGGCATCTCCCAGGTGTCTCTACTGTAAAATTACTCTTTACTCTCTTTGTAATTAATAAGGATCATGTGAGGAGAGACTTTGAGACTCTGTAAATATCTATTTCCTCATCAACCTTTCATTCACTAGAGTTTTAGCATCCATTGAGTTTTCTTGACTGAATTAATTATTACTATGATGGTTGCCAAATGTTGATTTTCTGTTATCATTCCATCTTCATCTATTAGTTGTCTTTCTACTATGAAGAAAAGCTTTCTTCTCTCATGTATTTAGTCATTTATTCTTATCAGTATGGATTCATGGGTGCTTTGTTTAATGGATTATAATCTGTTCCTGTCATTATTTATTTTAATACTAGAAATTTCCCATATTTGGCCAGTAGGCGGCGCTTCAAGCTAGTTCCTGTGTCATTTTTATGTTTCTCCATCAATGAGCACTATCTTACTTTATGACATAAGAAGATGTTCCAGGCTCATCTTACTCATTCTCTGGAGTCAATGATTTGAAGAGAGCAAATTTATTTGTAGAAATAAGACTATCCCAAATGTTTAAAAATGCAAAAGCAGTGTGTTATCCAGTCTGCCTCATGTGCCTACACTACCACTGAGTCACCCAGGTTTGAGATTTCACCCCTGCATTGCTGCCAGATTTGTTAGGTATCGACCCCAACAGAAGAGGCGTGCATTTTATAGGCAATTAAATATTAGCTGTGAACTTTAGCATTCATGAGGGGGAACACAGAAAGGAATGAACAGTGATCTTTGTTGCAGAATTGTTTGGTTTCCTCCTCTCAGACACTCGAGAGGCTGCCAGCCTAGGAGTTCAGTCTAGAGAGAAAACAGTTTTTACATATTTCTCTTTAATGGTAATAGAAGCAAAACTACCATTGTGAAAAGACACCGGGTTTAGACTACACCATATGGCCCTGAGAGGTGTTCATCACTGTAGCCGCTAATGGCTGAACGCAAAATAGCCCACATTTCTGCACTGATGGAGAATTAGCTACTGACTGCCAGGAAACACCCATTGTAGCAGCTCTTCAGCCATGTAATTTAAAATAATTACTAATTAAATGAAAATAAAATAGAGTCCATAATAACAATAATAGTCACTGTAGCATTGGTCATTACCCAAGTACTGTTTGTTGGAGTGTTACCTAGGGGGACATCACTTGTAGAAGGGTGGAAGAACTGGGGAAGGAGCTGGGGGCTTTATTATTACCACTGAGGTAGGGAATCAGGACCACTCCAGAGTGCTCGGCAACCATAGTCCTAATTTGACATTCCATCTATATTGCCAATCTCATGTTGTTTCAAGGAATTTGTTCACTAACACAGAAGGTAACATGCCATTAAAAACCAAGGAAGAGGAACAGCTGTGTGGCACTTGTCAACAGATTTATATCATTGCAGGAAACAACGCAAGCAATTACCTTGTCTTTGACAAGTATCACTCTTAGCCCCATCTCAGGAAAAGTGAGGCCCTTTTGCAAGAGGGCCTTTGAGTGTATATGACCAACATTAAGGAGTTATGATGGGACATATGGAATAGTGTACTTGGAGCCAGTTTCAGATCACTGTCCAGAGGCCTGTCTGTGTACCTAAGAAAGTAAAAGGCGGAGGCTACCTGGTTAAAGGAAGGCTTTCTGTTTTCATTGTTTGGGAGACCGAAAATACATGCATTTCTTTATATATTCATTTACCCAACAAATGTTTGAGTGCTACTATGCACCAGATATTGTACTAGGTGCTGGGAATATTAAGATAGGCATGGTTGCAGACCTCAGGAATCTGACAGTCCACTGGCTAGGGAGGAATATAGAAATACAGACATGTAAAAATTACCATGGAAGCAAGGAAAGAGTACTTGGGAGGATAGCAGAGGGACTCTTTCAGCAATGTGGCATCTGTGATGGGTCCTTTGAGGAAGTGCCATTTTTGCTGAGGCCTGAAGTCAAAGGAGAGATTAGCCAGGCAGTGGATTAGGGAAGAATGTTCCAGGCAAAGGCAGTGCCATGGGCAAAGGCCCCAGGTGAAGATGAACCTAGTTCACTGGAGAAACTGAAGCAGAGTGTATGGAGAAGCACAGAACACAGAGTGGGGAGGATGTGGCATGAAGTACCAATGGGTCAACCGACTTCAGGGACAGGTTGTCTTGGAGAGGAGTCCAGATTTTACTCTAAGCTTAGTTAAGGGAACCTTTGAAGCTGGGGAGTGGGAGCGCCTTGTTGATGTCTGTAAAAGCTCAGTCTGGCTGCTGGTGGACAATTGCCTGTGGGGAGTGGGGCCTGAGCTGATGCCCAGAAACCAGGTAGGAGGCCATTTAAGAATTCAGGTAAAGGACCACTGTCCCTTGGACCAGGAAGATGGTAGGGGATGGTAGGAAGCAGACTGCCTGGAAAGTCGTTTAGGCAGTAGCACTGACTAGGGGTGGTCAGGAGTGGGGAGGTATCAGGGCAGGTTCCCTGATCTCTGGCTTGAGCATAGGGTGAACGGATATGCAGTATGCTGAGGTGGGAAGCACCAGAGGACAACTAGATCTGGAGATTAAAATACTCGGATTTGTTTATTGTGGTGAAATGAACATGACATAAAATTTACCATTTTAGGCCAGATGCAGTGGGTTACATTTGTAATCCCAGCACTTTGGGAGGCTGAGGCAGGAGGATCACGAACTGGAAGTTCAAGACCAGCCTGGGCAACATAGTGAGATCCCTATATCTACAGAAAAAAAAAAAGAAAAAGAAAAAGAAAAAAAAAGGAAAGGGGAAACATTTTTTAACCATTTCTAAGTGTACAGTTCTGTTGCATTTGTTGTGCTCCCATCACTGACTGTCCATCTCCAGAACTTTACCATGTTTCCTAACTGAAACTGAACCCGTTAAATAACTCCTCATTCCCCTTCTCCCTCTATCCCCTGGCAACCACATTTTACTTTCTGTTTCTATGAACTTGGCTGCTTAAATGCCCCATAGAAGAGGAATCATACATTATTTTATGACTCGCTTATTTCACGTAGCATAGTGTCCTTAAGGTTTCTCCTGGTTATAGCATGTGACAGGATTTCCTTCCTTTTAAAGACTGCATAATGTTTCATTGCGTGTACATATCACATTTTTTCTTATTTACTCATCTGTAAATGGACTTTTGGTTGCTGCCACCTCTTGGTTATTGTGAATAATGCTGCTTGAATATGGGTTTATGAACATGTGTTTGATCCCCTGCTTTCACTTCTTTTTTTTTTTTTTTTGAAACAGAGTCTCATTCTGTTGCCAGGCTGGAGTGCAGTGGTGCAATCTCGGCTCACTGCAACCTCTGCCTCCTGGGTTCAAGCGATTCTCCTGTCTCAGCCTCCTGAGTAGCTGAGATTACAGGTGCCCACCACCATGCCTGGCTAATTTTTGTATTTTTAGTAGAGACGGGATTTCACCATGTTGGCCAGGCTGGTCTCAAACTCCTGACCTTGTAATCTGCCAGCCTTGGCCTCCCAAAGTGCTGGGATTATAGGCGTGAGCCAGTGTGCCCGGCCCCTGCTTTCACTTCTTTTGGGTATTTACCCAGAACTGGGATTGCTGGATTATACGTAATTCTATGCTTAATTTTAAATTTAATTTAATTTTAAAAATTGACAAATAGGCCAGGTGCTGTGGTTCATGCCTGTAATTTCAGCACTTTCGGAGGCCGAGGTGGGCAGATCATGAGGTAAAGAGATCAAGACCATCCTAGCCAACATGGCGAAAACCCCATCTCTACTAAAAAATACAAAAATTAGCTGGGCGTGATGGTGCACGCCTGTAGTCCCAGCTACTCAGGAGGCTGAGGCAGGAGAATCGCTTGAACCCAGGAGGCGGAGATTGCAGTGAGCTGAGATCACACCAGTGCACTCCAGCCTGGTGGTAGAGTAAGACTCCCTCTAAAAAAAAAATTGAAAAATAATAATTGTATATACTTATGTAGCACAATGTGATGTTTTCTTGTATGTTTACATTATGAGAGATTAAATCAATTTAATTTACATATCCATTGTCTCACATACTTATTTTAGTGTGTGTGGTATAAACATTTAAAACCTACTCACTTAGCAATTTAAAAATATATGTTACATTATTTTTCTACATTTTAAAATTTTTTTTTGAGACAGAGTCTCACTTTGTCTCCTAGGTTGGAGTGCAGTGGTGTGATCTCGGCTCACTGCAATTTTCCGCTTCCTGAATTCAAGCGATTCTCCTGCCTCAGCCTCCTCAGTAGCTGGGATTACAGGTGCGTGCCACCACACCTGGCTAATTTTGTATTTTTAGTAGAAATGGGGTTTCACCATGTTGGTCAGGCTGGTCTCGAACTCCTGACCTCAAGTGATCCGCCCGCCTCAGCCTCCCAAAGTGCTGGGATTACAGGCCTGAGCCACTGCGCTCGGCCACGTTACATTATTATTAACTATAGTCACCCTGGGGTGCAATAGATCTCGAAAACATTCTTCCTGTCAGGCTGAAACTTTGTACCCTTTGACCATCTATGCATCTATGTTTAATTTTTTGAGGAATCACCACACCATTTTCCACAATGTTGTACCATTTTATATTTCCACTGGCAGTGCACAAGTGTTCTATTTTCTCCACCTTCTTGCCAACACTTAGAATTTTGTTTTTCTTTAATAATCATCCTAACACATGTAAAGTGGTATCTCATTGTAATAAAACACTAAAATTTTTAGTTATTATATTTGAGGTGCCCGATAGTCACAGTTGGATATTTCAGCCAGGATTTCAGAAGAAAGGTCTTCTGGTCAGTTTGGATTCCATCAGTGAAGTTGAAGTTATTCTCATGAATAACTCACTGTGGCCAGGCTCAGTAGCTCACGCCTGTAATCCCAAAACTTTGGGAGGCTGAGGCTGATGGATTACTTGAGCCCAGGACTTTGAGGATAGCCAGGGGCAACATGGCAAAACCTTGTCTCTACAGAAAATACAAGAACTAGCCAGGCATGGTGGCATGTGCCGGTAGTTCTAGCTACTCAGGAGGCTGAGGTGGGAGGATCACTTGAGTCTAGGAGGTTGAGGCTGCAGGGAGCTGAGATGGCACCACTGCACTCCAGCCTGGGTGACAGAGTGAGATCCTGTCTCTAAAATAAAATAAAATAAAAATAATTAAATACCTAATTCATCATGGTGGACCTCCCATGTGTGTTCTTAAGACTTCCTACTCCTACCAGTGTGCCCACTATTTGATGATGTGAACATTTGGGTATTTAAGTTCATTTCTGGTGAACAAATAACATTTTGCACCAGGTTCTCCCCTTTCTAATCCATGTTATTCTCACTCCTGTGGAAATTAATGAAGAATAGTTAAATGTAAGTAAAAGCAGTGAAAAGCTTCAGAAAGTAAGAGTTTATTGTCATTTTCTTGGAAGGTATATCTAGCTGAAGTCAGGTAGTTTTGATAATCTTTTAGAGTGAATGGAAAGCATTTTTGTTTGTTTTTCCTTTTTTTGTAAGAAAGAAAATGCAGTTTTAAAGTGTTTTTCAATTTTTGAGCTTTCTTTCGTTCTCTGATTTCTTTGCTCCTCAGTGGGATAATATAAACCAATTTTCTGTTGTCTATTATTCATCAAATCTGTCAATTTACCCTGAACAGAATGAAGAGAAGGATGTCATTAAAATAAAACAATTTCCAATTGAGCTGCTAATAAATGCTGAAATGCATCCACATTTCTCCTATTGATTATCTCCTGCCGACAAAGGCAAACACAAGCTTGTACAGCATGCCACCCGTGGAAATGACAGATTTAATTAGATGAAAACTGAATGAGCTGGAAGATCTACTGCACTTGGTCAACAAGTGATTGTTATCATAATTGGCTGTTTATTATGTCCTTGCTTATTGAGGCTTTTTCACTTAAAAAATTCCCTACAGTGCATTGAGATGAACGCAATTGTTAGTAAATTTTCCCCTGTGCATTTTACAAGCTCAGCGTTGTGGACTAGAATGAGGCTTGTCAGGCCATAACTCAGGTGTAACAGGATATCTTGAAATTGGGAATGAGCAAGCAAAAGCAGGGAGATAGTTTCCATCTAGGCCCACGTCCAAATGCTGAAGGTGGAAAAAGAGGCACTAATCGAAGAGAGGTAAGAAGACACCCTACACTCAGGGAGCGGGATTCTTCAGCACTCAGTAGCTCTGCAGGTGCCTGCATTTAAAATTTAGTGTCTGGTAAATGGACTGATATTTAGTGAGGAGAGTATATTACAGTCCGTATTCACTTCACCAGGAGGTTTTCAGACCCCTCTCAAGTTCCCTGCTCTTCAAGACACAGTGGGGAAAAGAAAGATGGATAAAATTGTTGCCTATGCCAGTCACATGCCACTTAGCCTATACAAATTTTCCTTCCTATAATACCAAGCAAGTCATGGACCTTTAAAGGCTTTGATTTCCTCATTCACGCAATGGGGATATCAACTGCACCGTTCTAATCCATTTGCTATGAGGATAAAATGAGACAATGTAGGTAAAGCTTTTAGCACAGCGACTGGGAACATATAAGCCCTAAATGACTGTCAGCTATTAACAATAATAATTCGCCTTCCACATCTGTAGGCTCTTGAGCAGAAGACAGTATTTCCTCTAGTTCTTATATTTCCCACAGCATCTTGCTCAGTGCCTTACACTTCTGCTCTCCATAAAATTTTTGAATGAAATGAAATGTCAATCTCTCAATCTTGAGGTTCTTAGAGATTCACATAGGAGTTGACAATTGTTCAACAAATAAGTATGTAAAATCTGATTTTTTTTTTAAGAGACAGGGTTTCACTTTATCTCCCAGGCTGGAGTGCAGTGGTCCCATCTCGGCTCACCACAGCCTTGACTTCTCGGGCTCAAGGGATTCTCCTACCTCAGCCTCTCAGGTAGCTGGGACTAAAGGTGAATGTCACCATGCCCAGCTAATTAAAAAAAAATTGTCTCATTTTGTCTTTCTGACTACAAAAGAAGTGACAGCTTCTCTTTGGCAGAGACAGTGAAAATGGTGGTCAAGAGGGCAGATGTGTGGGAGCCAGACTGCCTGGGTACACATTTCTTTTCTCCCTACCAATAGAACAATTGGATTGTAGAGGAATAAATAAATTCATACACATACAACACTTGGAACAGTGCCTAGAACATAGCATATACTCAATAAATATCAACTAACATTGAACAAAATAAAAAATAAGAGATCACTCATTCTCAGGATCTTGAGATAACTTCTAAGAAACATTTATTGAGAGCATACTATGTGAATGACAGAGTGCTAGGCATTGTGGGACATATAATAGCCCACTGATTGAACTCTTAGCGCCATCAGGCACTGTGGTCAGTGCTTTGCACATATTGTCTCATTTAATTTACACACAATCCTGTGAGGTAGGCATATTATTATCCCCTATTTTTGAGATAAGAAAACAGGACCAGAGAGGCTTGGTAACTTCTCCAAGGCCATACAAGTGATAAATGACGGAGCTAAGGTTCAAACACAGGCATCTTTGATTCCAGAGTTAACCTGTATGCACACCCTTAGAAGCCTGATCTTGAGTTAAGATCAGGCAGCCCAGATGAAAGAGACTGCTTATGACCTAAGTGAGATGGGAGAGCTGGCAGAGGAGAAGAAAACCAGACAATTGTAATACATTTGCTCCATGCTGTGACTGTGACTCTTATAATTAGGCCTCAGACTCTTTCTTAACACAGTGATTTGGACAGTTGAACAAAGCTGGCACATGAGATGAAACCCTTCTGCCATTCCTAGCACAAGGCTGCATATTAAATAGAGACTCAAGAAACTCAGAGGGATTCTGTTCAGACCTGATTCTTCATGTCATATTACACTACATTTATGTGGCACCAGAATATTGAGGCTACATTTTTTGTTGTTGTTGTTGAGATGGAGTTTCACTCTTGTTGCCCAGGCTGGAGTGCAATGGTGTGATCTCAGCTCACCACAACCTCCGCCTCCCAGGTTCAAGCAATTGTCCTGTCTCAGTCTCCCTAGTAGCTGGGATTACAGGCATGCACTACCATGCCCAGCTAATTTTTTGTGTTTTTAGTAGAGATGGGGTTTCATTATGTTGGCCAGGCTGGTGTCAAACTCCTGACCTCAGGTGATCTACCTGCCTCAGCCTCCCAAAGTGCTGGGATTGCAGGCGTGAGCCACTCTGCCCAGCTGAGACTAGATGTTTTTTAATATCTGGCCCCCTTTAGTCACCACTCTCATATAAAAACACTATGGTATGGCATGTTAGTTCTTGTTTCTCAAGTGTAATCTTGAATCAAATGGAACAGATAAACAATGTCAATGAAAATATCTTTTGCAGACACTGGCAGGATTTATCCTTTTGGAAATGAGGAGATAAAAGATGCATAAATGTTTAATTTTACTTTGAATGTTAATGTAACCATTGAGCACACTTGGTCCCCAAGCAAATTAATTGCTACAAAATGAGACTAAATGGCACACAGTCTATATTGAACTGTTGTCTGTTGAATTAGCCACCCCTCCGCCTGAGCTCATGGTAGAAGCCGACCTCTGTAGACAAGTTTGATGAGCAGCTGTGCTGCATTAAGCACATTGGAAGGCTCCTTGGAAAACCCGAGGCCCTGATCCTCTAGGTTCAGGTTGGTTTTTGGCGTGTTGTGGAGTGAAAGTCGTTTGTGCAGTGAAGGTTCCCTCTCCCCTGGGGAGGACGTTCAAAGCTCGACTCAGAAGTCCCAGGGTAAGCCTGGCCAACATGATGAAATGCCATCTCTACAAAAAATACAAAAATTAGCTGGGCGTGGTTGTGTGTGTCTGTAGTCTCAGCTACCTGGGGCTGAGGTAGAAGGATCAATTGACTCCGGGAGGTTGAGGTTGCAGTGAGCCGTGATCACACCACTGCACTCCAGCCTGGGCAACAGAACCAGACTCTGTCTCAAAAAGAAGAAAAAAACCAGATCCTAATGTTGAGGCTAGCTTCCCCTATCCCTAGCTGTGCAACATTTAAAAGTCAAAGCCTCTCTGAGCTTTACTTGGTTTATCTGCAAAACAAAGTTGTGGCCAATAACTATATATATATACAGTTTTTTAAAATTTGTATTTTTTAATTGTGGTAAAATACCTATAACCTAAAATGCATCATTTTAATCATTTTTAAGTTCACAGTTCAGTAGGCTAACAACTGTATTTAAGTATAATTTAACTGTACCAATATTACCCCCACTAGCCTGGCAGAATCATAGTGAGGGTCAGCTGAGAAGGATATGAAAATGCTTTGTAAGGTAAAATGTCCTTTGCAGATATCCGTTGCTATGGTGGGCATGACCCCATCCTCTTTCTGTTTTCTCATCTGGGGCTTGGACTTCAGACCCCTTCAGTTCTAACATTCTGTGGAAATGTCACTTCCTACGTGGCAGAGATTTCCATCTCAACAGGGATTCAGGCTTGACATCAAAAGCCTGGATTTTCTCTAGTGAAACATCGGTATAATCATACACATAGCAGTTTGGTTACTTTTCTTGTCACCCTATGGAGGAAGCCATTGGTAAAGTCTTGCTGGCTTGTTGGTGATCCTGGTGTATCTCCATCACTATAGCTATTTATTTATTCAAAAATATCCAGTCCCTTCTAATTGCTAGGCCCTGTTAGAGGTCCTGGAAGTACAGTCTTGAACAAAAGAGACAAACCCCTGTCCTCATGGAGCCTGCCTTTCCTTGGGGAAGGCAGGCAACAAAGTAGATATAAAATATCTAGTAGGAAGTTCAGCTTGCAGCTAAAGTCTTTTAGTCTGTCTCTGGTGTTTTGAAACAAATGGAGCTTTCAGGAACTGCTGATAAAGGATGAAGATGCCAGCTGAGAGGCTGAGGCGGGAGGATTGCTTGAGGCTAGAAGTTGGAGACGAGCCTGGACAACATAGCAAGACCCCTTCTCTACAAAAAGTTAGAAAATTAGCTGGGTGTGGTGGTGCACACCTGTAGTTCCAGCTACTTGGGAGGCTGAGGTGGAAGGATTGTTTGAGCCCAGGAGGTGGAGGTTGCAATCAGCCATGATTGTGCCATTGTACTCCAGCCTGGGAGACAGAGTGAGACCCTATTTCAATACATTAGGTATTTCTCCTAATGCTATCCCTCCCCTAGCCCCCCGCCCCCTGACAGGCCCCAGTGTGTGATGTTCCCCTCTCCGTGTCCATATGTTCTCATTGTTCAACTCCCACTTATGAGTGAGAACATGCAGTGTTTCATTTTCTGTTTCTTAGTTTGCTGAGAATGGTGGTTTCCAGTTTCATCCATGTCCCTGCAAAGGACATGAACTCACCCATTTTTATGGCTGCAAAGTATTCCATGGCATATATGTGCCATATTTTCTTTACCTAGTCTGTCACTGATGGACATTTGGGTTGGTTCCAAGTTTTTGCTATTGTGAATAGTGCTGCAATAAACATATGTGTGCATGTGTCTTTACAGAATAATTTATAGTCCTTTGGGTATACACCCAATAAGGGGACTGCTGGGTCAAATGGTATTTCTGGTTTTAGATTAACATTTATCCATCCACTCAACAGATATTTATTGAGCATTTACTATGAGCAAGTTGCTGAGATAAACGTGCCCTCAAGTGGGTATCTATTTCTATTGGTTGGACTCTTGGTCTCTGTCTCTCAGTTTCTCTTTGTCTCTTTCTCTTGTTCTCTCCTGCCCTCTTCACTTACGGATTTGCCTCACTGGAATCAGGTTCTATTCAACTAGTGGGGCTTCCATAATTGAAGCTTGGGGCATATCAAATGGAACAGCTAATGGTGACTTTTTTTTTTTCAAGGCAGGTTTTCAATTATGAATGGCCAGGCAATTGCAGATCAAAAGAGTCCCATTTTCCCAAATGATGTAGTAGATTTTAGAATGAGATGAAATGAAATGGAGCTAAAAGGCATTTTTAAAAAGAAGGCTGAGGGAGTTGGACTTGGAGATACAAAGCTCAGGATCAAGGAGAATTCTTGCTTGGGTTTCAGAGTCTTGGATAGCTTGTGCACAAACCAGAGGGCTGGCAGCTGGAATGACCGGGACGCCTAGGTGCTTGGGAAGTTAGCAGGCTGGTGGTTGTGTGGATGCGCTGCTGCAGTTTAAAGAGTGATACTGACTTAAGGTCAGCAGCCAGACTACTTTCTTTCTCTGCCTTAGCTCCCGTTGCAATCTCTAAGCCATCTACGTGGCCTGGGCCTTGTGATTTTCAGAGATGAGAGTACTGCTGGGAAGCTTCCCTGGACACCCCCTAGGAGAAAGAGTTATCCTTGCTGCTTTCCTGGGTTTACTCATCCAGGGGGATTGTGATTATTCTCTCCATCTCTGTCTCTGTTCTCTATGTGTATTTATATCTCTCTCGGTCTCTGTCTTTCTGTTTCTCTCTCTCTCTCTCTATCTCTCTGTCTCTCTCAGATAACTCCCCACCATCTGCTGCAGTAGCTTCATTTCCCAGCACACCTAGAAACCCACACATTCTCAACTACAGAGATAAGGAGGAAATCCCATGAAAGCACATTGGGCCAATTAGTGAGGGAAATTGACTGATGACTATAATTTTTTTTTTTTTATATATTTTTTTTAAAGATGGGGTTTCACTATGTTGGTCAGGCTGGTCTTGAACTCCCGACCTCAGGTGATCCACCCACCTTGGCCTCCAAAGTGCTTGGATTACAGGCGTGAGCCACCATGCCCGGCCCAAATAATTTTTATGAATTCAAAAAGTTACTGAGTAATACATGTTCAACACAGAAAAATTAGAAAATATAGGTAAGCAAATGAAAATCATTCAGCGTAAAAGGAATTTTTAGATTAAATACTAGTTTAAAAATATCAAAAGAGAAATCTATGAATGAAAACCAAATATTCAAATACTTCAGAAGGGCATGAAATAAAAAGTGAGATCCTCTGTTGCTGGACCCCTAAGTCCCTTTACCTTGAGACATGAAATTCCAGAAATTTACTCTACCTGCACAAATGTATGTCTCTATGTATATAATCTTAAAAGAAAACCACAAATGGGAGCATAATGTGCATACTGTTCTGCACCTTATTATTCTACTTAATAAATTCCAAATAGCTTTCCATGATAGCACATACGGATGAGTTGTAAATATGGCAGATATGCCTTACTCATAACTTAGGCATGTTATGAGTACTATGTTAATTTGTGAATATCATGGATTATGAATACCATTATGATGAATACCACGTTAATTTGTGAATATCTCTGGAATACATATTGAAGCAACAAAGAGAAGAAAACAAAGGACACTCAGTACTACTGGGAAATGAAACTTCATTATTTAGAATTTATCACGTTTGTGCTATCTTTGTGGAAGGATGTGACAAATTAGTTAATTTGCCTTTTCTCTAAGCTGACCACTCCCATCGCACAAATCTTCTGTGCACTCTGAATCGCAGCCTGTCTTTGATGTCAGCAGTGACGCAATCTGCAAACCTACGTGGCATTTGGACTCGTTGTGTTCAAGGACACAGAGCAAGAGCACAGTTGCTTCCCTGGGGCCTGGATGATGCTGGTCTTGAGAGGAGGTGTTTAGGGAATGGGCCATGCTTACTAGTGTTAAGCATTGATGGACAAAGGGGCCCATGTATTTTTTAATAAATGGATTTTTTTGTGTCACGTGGGGTCTTCTAAAATGGGGAGCTCAGAGCAGGGCCCCTTCTGCTTAGTTCTATGGGTGTGACTCTGCATTAACATGACCATAACTGGTTGTTAAAACATTGAACTATGTTCACACAATTGGTAATAGATGCTGCTTTGCATCCCAAATGATCTCTCCCCATGACTCCCCCTGCCCCGCCCTCCCCAGAAACCACCTTCAGGTCCTCCTCATGATCCAGCAACCGAAAGGTTAATGCTGAGAACAGCAAACGGCCTCTAGAACATGACTCCAGAGCTGTTGCTGTGCCTATTCTTATTGGCACAGAAGGGATGGAGGATGTGCTGATCAGGTTGTTACATATTTTTATTATTACCCCTGCTTATGAGTAAATAATCAGTGAAAACTATGCACTTGTTTCTCTAAAGACAATTTTGTGTCAGAGACCACTGATGATAAAAAAAAAAAGATAGGTACTATGAGAAAACAAAGCCCACGTGACAAGCTGGGATGCTATAGGTCACATCCATTTCATCAGGTGGCCCACTGAGAGCCATCTTGGTTTCTCCAGAACAAGCATCTGGAGTCATGCAGGAACCCAGCAGTAAACCAACTGGAGTCATGAGGGATAATTACCTTGCAACCGTTGCTTGCCACATTATCTCAAGAGCGATGCTTAGGATCCTGAAAACACCCTGGCTGGGGCCAAGAGTAAAACATTTAGAAAGACATGGAGTTGGTGCCATTCTTCCTCTTTGTCTACAACTCCAACAGATACGTCCCTTTTCCCCTTTAAGAAATGTGGCATTTAGGGCATTTAATTTAATTGGGTGGATTGGATAGAAGTAGAATAAGTTGCTTTTCCCTGTCCTTTATTCTGCTAGGTAACCAGGGACCAACTGGAACAAAACCAAATCTGATTTATCAAAGATAACATCTGTTAGCATGTTTTCTTCTTCCAGCCTTTTTTCTATGTATATAAATATAAATAAATAGCTATACTTTTACAAAATTGAAATTATTATGTTTTATATAGTTTGTATTTTATCATTTATACTTAATATTATATGGAAAGCAATGGCCAAATCATTAAGTATTCTTCTAGGACAGGATATTTAATGTTTATATAACGTTTTATCACAGGGCTACATCAACATTTATTTAACACTTTTATTTTGGACATTTAGGCAATTTTCAATTTCTTGCTAATATAAGTAACAGTATGATGAATAGTCACATCTTTTCACACATCCTTTCCTTAGAACGAGGAGTCTCAGCTTCAGAGATACTCATTTTTAGTTCATATGCCAACTCTTCATCTCAGTTGCCACCATTAGGTTTAATTTCCCCCACAGAATTTTTATGGTCTCTGGACTAAGTATCTCTTGAATTATCTCTGAACTCTCAGAAGCTTTATAGAAATAATCTGACAGCTGACCAGCAGCTCTAGTTCCTGGGCACATCTGACTTACAGATTTCCCAGACATGGGGCAGATATCGGCCATTGCCGATGGCTCGGTAGTTTGTATGGGTGGTAGAAACATCTAACAGGAGATGGCATCTTTTTTCTCTTGGCCTACTGCTATCTTCCTCCTCCCCTCTCTTTTCCTCATTCCCCTTCCCCCCCGCCAGACAGATTGGCATAACCTGAGTCAGATACTCACATCTGGATCCATAAACCATAGGCCAGATAAGGTGGGTTACACTGAAGAACTATAGCAACTTTTACAACCCTAAGCAAAATAGGAAGAAGAAATTCTTAGAAGATAGTGACTGGGAAAACAAGGCAACAGGGTTCAAAATAACTGGGTTTGATAAGGCAGGGTTCTTATTTACGGTCTGCCAGAAACTTGCTGAGCCACTCAGTCTCCTTTGCTAGGACTCAATGTGCTCCTCTTTGAAATGACCCAGTTGGCCAGGCATGGTAGTGGATACATGTAATCCCAGCACTTCGGGAGGTCAAGGTTGGAGGATCCCTTAAGTTCAGGAGTTTAAGACCAGCCCGGGCAACATGGTGAAAGCCCGTCTCTGCCAAAAACAAACAAACAAACAAACAAACAAATGAATAGAAATTAGCCAGGCATGATGACATGCACCTGTAGTCCCAGCTACTTGGGCGGCTGAGGTGGGATGGATGATCATTTGAGCCCGGGAGGTCGAGGTTGCAGTGAGCCATGTTCATGCCATTGCACTCCAGCCTGGGTGACAAAGTGAGACCCTGTCTAAAAAAATAAAAATAAAAAAGAAGAAGACACAGTTAGCCTGATTGATCCCCAGATTCCCTTTAGGTTCCTCAGTTCGTTAGTGGTAGTGCCGAGCCTCTGAGCTAGGGCTTCTGTCTTGTGACGTATCTCCACCAGCTAGCAGCCTTCTCCAGTCCCTGCTGTTCTTTATGATGAGTTCCCTGCCTTCCACCTCTGCTCATCAGGCCAGAATGAAGACATTGACCTTTGCAGTTAACTTCCAAGAACGACGTGTGTGTTTCTTGCTTTATGCTGTAGGTGAAATATGAGTAAATGGAATTTGGGATAATCATTTTTCCCCTCTGACTCTGTGATTGTATTATAATTCCAGAACTCTTTTTCCTTTATGTGAGATATTGGAAAGCCCTTAAAAGTCATTTAGTCCAGGAGTTCTTAACCTGGATTCTGTGAACCTCTGAGGTCTGGGAACACACTGAAATTACAGGAAGAATGTGTGTATATACATTTTTGAATCTGTGAAGGAGATCAATTTTTAAAGCCAGCTTATTTTTAACTGAGATGCAATTAAGATCTTAAAATATACAGATTAAATATTCAATTTAATAAGTTTCCACAAATACATAACTTGAGCACCGATCATCCAAAACAGGACCTAAAACATTTTCATCACACCCAAGGTGCGTGATTTTCAATACACCCTTGTGTCACTTTCTAGTCAATCCTCCCCTGCCCCTATAGACCAGCAACCACTTTCTGACTTCTATTTAATATTACCATAGTTTATTTTTTCTTGTTTTAGAGTTTCATATGAATGGAATCGTACAGATTTTGCTTTTTGGTCTTGCATCTTTTGCTCAACTTTTTTTTTTTTAAAAAAAAGACTTACATTTTTTAGATCAGTTTTAGATTCACAGAAAAATTAAGAGAGAAGTACAGAGATTTCTCACATGCCTCCTTCCCCCAGACATGCATAGCTTCCCCTGTTATAAACATCCAGCAACAGAATGGTACATTTGTGATAATTAATGAACCTACATTGACACATCCTTATCATTCAAGGCCAGTAGTTTATATTAGGGTTCACTCTTAGTGTTATACATTCTAAGGTCTGGACAAATATATAATGACATATATTCACCATTATAGTATCATACAAAGTAGTTTCATTGCCCTAAAAATCCTCTGTACACTGCTTGTTCATCCCTCCCTCCCTGTAATCCTTAGCAACCACTAATCTTTTTACTGTCTTCAGAGTTTTGCCTTTTCCAGAATGTCATATAGCTAGAATCACACAGTATGCAGCCTTCTCAGTTTGGCTTCTTTCACCGAGTAATAGACATTGAAGTTTCTTCTATGTCTTTTTATGGCTTGAGTGGTTCGTTTCTTTTCATTGCTGAATAATATTCTGTTGTTTGGATGTACGGAAGTTTGTCTATTTACCTGATGTCCTTCAACATCTTGCTTGCTTCCAAGTTTTGGCAATTATGAATAAAGCTGCTGTAAACATCCACATGCAGGTTTTTGTGGGGACATAACTCCCTTGGGTAAATACTAAGGAGTGTGACAGCTGGATCATATGGTAAGAGTATGTTACCTTGTGTAAGAAACCACCAAGTTGCCTTCCCAAGTGACTATACCATTTTGCATTCCCATCAGCAATAAATGAGATTACAGCTGCTCCATATCCTTGCCAGCATTTGGTGTTGTCAGTGTTCCAGATTTTGGTCATTCTAGTAGGTGTGTAGTGGTATCTTACTGTTTTTCTTTTCTTTTATTTATTTACTTTTTGAGATGGAGTCTTGCTCTGTCCCCAGGCTTGAGTGCAGTGACGTGATCTCAGCTCACTGTAACCTCCACCTCCTGGGTTCAAGCAAATCTCCTGCCTCAGCCTCCCAAATAGCTGGGACTACAGGCACGCACCATGATACTCAGCTAATTTTTGTATTTTTAGTAGAGACAAGGTTTCACCATGTTGGCCAGGGTGGTCTCGATTTCTTGACCTCATGATCCACCCGCCTTGGCCTCCCAAAGTGCTGGGATTACAGGTGTGAGTCACTGCGCCCAGCCCTTATTGTTTTAATTTACATTTTTCTGAACAAATATGATGTGGAACATCTTTTCAGGTGCCTTACTTGCCATGTTTATATTTTCTTTTGTGACATGTCTGTTAAAGCCTTTGGTCCATTTTAAAATCAGGTCATTTATTTACTTATTGTTGCATTTTAAGAGTTATTTGTATATTTTGGATAACATTCCTTTATCAGATGTGTCTTTTGCAAATATTTTCTCTCAGTCTACGGCTTGTCTTCTTATTCTGTTGACAGTTTTGTTTGAAGAGTAGGAGTTTTAAATTTTAATGAAACTTATTAAGGATGTATTTCATGGATTGTAGCTTTGGTATTATATCTAAAAAGTCATCATCATACCTAAGTTCATTTGGTTTTCTCCTATGTTATCTTTTGAATTTTAATGGTTTTGCATTTTTCAGTTAGGACTATGATCCATTTTGAGTGGATTGTTGTTAAGCCTGTAAGGTCTGAGTGTAGATTCTTCTTTTTCTTCTTCTTCTTCTCCTCCTCATCTTCTACTTTCTTCTTCCTTTTCTTTCTTCTCCTTCTCCTTCTTCCCCTTCCTCCTCCTTTCTTCTTCTTCTTCCTCCTCTTCCTTTCTTCTTCTTCTTTCTTCCTTCTTTCTTTTCTTTCTTTCCTCTTTTTTGCATGCAGAAGTTCAGTTGTTCCAGCATAATTTGTTGAAAAAACTATCTTTGTTTCACTGTATTGCCTTTGCTCTTTTGGAAAAGATCAAATTGACTGTATTATGTGGGTATATTCACTGTATCTATATTGTCTCTCTATTCTAATGCATTGATCTATTTATCTATTATTTTGCCAATACTACATTGTCTCCATTATTGTCGTTTTATAGTAAGTTTCGAAGTTGGGTAGTGTCAGTCTTATGACTTTGTTCTTCTCCTTCAATATTATGTTTGCTATTGTATTTTTGGTTTTTTTTTTTTTGCCTCTCTATATAAACTTTAGAGTCAGTTTGTCAATAGCCACAAAATAACCTGCTGGAATTTTGATTTGAATTGCATTGAATGGATAGATCAATTTGGGAAGAACTGACATCTTTACACTATTCAGTCTTCCTATCCATGAACATAAAATATCTCTCGATTTATTTACTTCTCCTTTGATCTTGTTCATCAGTTTTGTGCTTTTCCATATGTAGATCTTATACATATTTTGTTAGATTTACACCTATGTCATTTTTTAAGTGCTAATGTCAGTGGTATTGTGCTTTCCATTTCAAACATCACTTATTCACTGTTGGTCTATAGGAAACCCATTTACTTTTGTGTATTAACTGTGTATCCTGAAACTTTATACCGTACTCACTTATCAGCTCCGGGACGTTTTTCTGTTGTGGGTTAAAAAGCAGTCTCGGCTTGGCCTGCCCGAGCCACGTGCCGCCCTCCGCCGTCCGCGCTGCCATTGGCTGAAGTCTCGGATGGCTCCGAAACTGGGCGGTTACAGCTCCAGCTGGGACCGGGCGGCGGGAGGCCCGGAGAGGACGGAGAAGGGACATTTAGTTTGAGACGGTGCCGATGTACGATCATGAAGGAAGAGGTGAAGGGAGTTCCTGTAAGAGTGGCACTGCGTTGTCGCCCTCTGGTCCCCAGAGAGATGAGCGAGGGCTGCCAGATGTGCCTTTCCTTCGTGGCCGGGGAGCCTCAGGTGCTGGTTGGTACTGATAAATCCTTCACCTACGACTTTGTGTTTGACCCCTCTGCTGAACAGGAAGAACTCTTCAACACAGCAGTGGCACCGCTCATAAAAGGCGTATTTAAAGGATATAATGCTACGGTCCTGGCTTATGGGCAGACTGGCTCTGGAAAAACCTATTCCATGGGAGGTGCATACACTACAGAGCAAGAGAATGAACCAACTGTTGGGGTTATTCCTAGAGTCATACAACTGCTCTTCAAAGAAATCGATAAAAAGAGTGACTTTGAATTTACTCTGAAAGTGTCTTACTTAGAGATTTACAACGAAGAAATTTTGGATCTTCTGTGCCCATCTCGTGAGAAAGCTCAAATAAATATACGGGAGGATCCTAAGGAAGGCATAAAGATTGTGGGACTCACTGAGAAGACTGTTTTAGTTGCCTTGGATACTGTTTCCTGTTTGGAGCAGGGCAACAACTCTAGGACTGTGGCCTCCACAGCTATGAACTCCCAGTCGTCCCGATCTCATGCCATCTTTACAATCTCCATAGAGCAAAGAAAGAAAAGTGACAGGAATAGCAGCTTTCGCTCCAAGCTACATCTTGTAGACCTCGCTGGATCCGAAAGACAGAAGAAAACCAAGGCTGAAGGGGACCGTCTTAAAGAGGGTATTAATATCAACCGAGGCCTCCTATGCTTGGGAAATGTAATCAGTGCTCTTGGAGATGACAAAAAGGGTGGCTTTGTGCCCTACAGAGATTCCAAGTTGACTCGACTGCTTCAAGATTCTCTAGGAGGCAATAGCCATACTCTTATGATAGCCTGTGTGAGTCCGGCTGACTCCAATCTAGAGGAAACATTAAATACTCTTCGCTATGCTGACAGAGCAAGAAAAATCAAGAACAAACCTATTGTTAATATTGATCCCCAGACAGCTGAACTTAATCATCTAAAGCAACAGGTACAACAGCTACAAGTCCTGTTGCTAGAAGCCCAGGGAGGTACCCTGCCTGGATCGAGACATGTCGAACCATCAGAGAATCTACAATCCCTGATGGAGAAGAATCAGTCCCTGATAAAGGAGAATGAAAAATTAAGTCGTGGTCTGAGCGAGGCAGCTGGTCAGATAGCCCAGATGTTGGAGAGGATCATTTTGACAGAGCAAGTGAATGAAAAAATGAACGCCAAGCTAGAAGAGCTCAGGCAGCATGCAGCCTGTAAACTAGATCTTCAAAAGCTAGTGGAGACTTTGGAAGACCAGGAATTGAAAGACAGTGTAGAGATAATTTGTAACCTGCAGCAACTGATTACCCAGTTATCGGATGAAACTGTTGCTTGCATGGATGCAGCCATTGAAACTGCAGTAGAACAAGAAGCTCAAGTGGAAATCACTCCAGAGACGAGCAGGTCTTCTGATGCTTTTACCACTCAGCATGCTCTCTGTCAAGCTCAGATGTCTAAGGAGCTGGTTGAGTTGAATAATGCCCTTGCACTGAAAGAGGCCCTAGTTAGAAAGATGACTCAGAATGACAGCCAACTGCAGCCCATTCAGTTTCAATACCAGGATAGTATAAAAAATCTAGAGTTAGAAGTCATCAGTCTGCAAAAGGAAAAGGAAGAATTGGTTCTTGAACTTCAGGCAGCAAAGAAGGATGTCAACCAAACCAAGTTGAGTGAGTGCCGCCGCAAACGTCTCCAGGAGCTGGAGGGCCAAATAGCTGATCTGAGGAAGAAACTGAATGAGCAGTCCAAACTTCTGAAGCTAAAGGAATCCATAGAGCATACTGTCTCCAAACTGAACCAGGAGATACAGATGATGAAAAAACAGCGGGTACAGTTCATGCATCAAATGAAAGAAGGTGCTGAGAAGTTTAGACAGTGGAAGCAGAAAAAAGACAAGGAAGTAATACAATTAAAAGAACGGGATCGTAAGAGGCAATATGAGCTGCTCAAACTTGAAAGAAACTTCAAGAAACAATCCAGTGTGCTCAGACGTAAAACAGAGGAGGCAGCAGCTGCCAACAAGCGTCTCAAGGATGCTCTCCAGAAACAACGGGAGGTCACAGATAAGCAGAAACAGACTCAGAGCCATGGAATGGAAGGCGTTGCAGCTCAAGTGAAGAATTGGCTTGGAAATGAAATTGAGGTTATGGTCAGTACTGAGGAAGCCAAACGCCACCTGAAAGACCTCCTTGAAGATAGAAAGATCCTGGCTCAGGATGTGGCTCAACTGAAAGAAAAAAGAGTATGTGGGGAGACTCCACCTCCTAAACTCCAGAGGCATACATTCTCTCTTACTGAAGTGTGTGATCAAGTTCTGGAGTCGGAAGATTCTATTACGAAACAGATCGAAAGCCTAGAGACTGAAATGGAACTCAGGAGTGCTCAGATTGCTGACCTACAGCAGAAGCTGCTGGATGTAGAAAGTGAAGACAGGCCAAAACAACGCTGGGAGAATATTGCCACCATTCTGGAAGCCAAGTGTGCACTGAAATATTTGATTGGAGAGCTGGTCTCCTCCAAAATACATGTCACCAAACTTGAAAACAGCCTGAGACACAGCAAGGCCAGCTGTGCTGACATGCAGAAGATGCTGTTTGAGGAACGAAATCATTTTGCTGAGATAGAGACAGAGCTACAAGCTGAGCTGGTCAGAATGGAGCAACAGCACCAAGAGAAGCTGCTGTGCCTTTTCAGCCAGCTGGAGCAAAGCAAAGTAGCAGAGAAGCAGTTAGAGGAATCAGTCGGTGAAAAGGAACAGCAGCTGCTGAGCACACTGAAGTGTCAGGATGTAGAACTTGAGAAGATGCGAGAAGTGTGTGAGCAAAATCGGCAGCTTCTCCGAGAAAATGAAATCATCAAGCAGAAACTGACCCTCCTCCAGGTAGCCAGCAGACAGAAGCATCTTCCTAAGGATACCCTTCTATCTCCAGACTCTTCTTTTGAATATATCCCACCTAAGCCAAAACCTTCTCGTGTTAGAAAAGAAAAGTTTCTGGAGAAAAGCATGGACATCGAGGATCTAAAATATTGTTCAGAGTATTCTGTGAGTGAGCATGAGGATGGTGATGGTGATGGTGACAGTGATGAGGGGGATGATGAGGAATGGAAGCCAACAAAATTAGTTAAGGTGTCCAGGAAGCACATCCAAGGGTGTTCCTGCAAGGGCTGGTGTGGTAACAAGCAGTGTGGGTGCAGGAAGCAAAAGTCCGACTGTGGTGTGGGCTGTTGCTGTGACCCCACAAAATGTCGGAACCGCCAGCAGGGCAAGGATAGCTTGGACACTGTTGACTGGACCCAGGATTCTGAAGGCTCCTTCAAACTGGAGGATCCTACCGAGGTGACCCCAGGATTGGGCTTCTTTAACCCCGTCTGTGCCACCCCCAACAGCAAGATCCTGAAACAGATGTTCGACATGGAGCAGGTGCTGTCAAAGAAGACCGCTCCAGCTCCCTTCCCTTTTCACCTCCCAGAGTCGAAACGTGTAGCAACAGAAGACCAAGAAAGTAAGGCTCCAGGGAAAAAAAAGAAACGAGCTCTGGCCAGCAACACCAGCTTCTTCTCTGGCTGCTCCGCTGTGAAAGAAGAGGCCCACTGAAATTGGAGTCATGATCTCTACCCCTAGTCTGGCTTGGGAGATGCTTTCAGGTTGCAGCCAGAAGGGGTTTTTAAAATGACTTCTCTGGATTTCAGGTTTCTTGCTGTTGAAAAAAGGAACAAAGTGTTACTGGGAAGAAGGTAACTTCTGTTGGATGTTGGCCCTCAGCCTCCAGCCCTAGACTACTGCTCTCTGTCCTCCAGAGGGGTGCTAGGTCACCTACTGAAGAGAGACCCAATTAACTTTCCTAATGACTCTTCAGGAACTGGTTCTCACGATGTTCAAGTTATTTCTTACTTGTGAGCAGTTCAGGCTATCTCCAGATGGGGATGAGGCCAAGGCTTTCTTTTTCTTTTTTCTTTTCTTTTTTTTTTTTTTTGAGACAGAGTCTCACTCTGTCACCAGGCTGGAGTGCAGTGGTGCTATCTCGGCTCACTGCAACGTCTGCTCCCAGGTTCAAGCAATTCTCCTGCCTCAGCCTCCCGAGTAGCTGGGATTACAGGCATGCACCACCACACCCACCTAATTTCTGTATGTTTGGTAGGGACAGGGTTTCACCATGTTGGCCAGGATGATCTCAATCTCTTGACCTCATGATCTGCCCACCTCGGCCTCCCAAAGTGTTGGGATTACAGGCGTGAGCCACCACACCCAGTGAGGCCAAGACTTTCTTATCTTTTGGTTGTCTCTGCTTAATAGAGGAACCTGGTTTAAGATGGAGGCCTGGCTCAGATCTTTCTCTCCACCTCAGGAATGGGGATGTGATCTTTCCTGTCCTGACCCTCTCTGAATTGTAAGTGTTTCAATAGTACTTTTAATTGTCTGCCATGTTTTTGAAGTAAATTATTTTTTAAATGTTAAGTAAGGAAATAAACCTTAGTACATCTACTGTTAAAAAATTTTATTGTAGGCTATCATGCCATCTGTGAATAAAGATAAACTTCTGTTGTTGTTGTTTTGTTTTTGAGATAGAGTCTCACTCTGTTGCCCAGGCTGGATTGCAGGAATTTGATCTTGGCTCACTGCAACCTCTGCCTCCATGGTTCAAGTGATTCTTGTGCCTCAGCCTCCTGAGTAGCTGGGATTACAGGCTGATGCCACCATGCTTGGCTAATTTTTTGTATATTTAGTAGAGATGAGATTTCACCATGCTGGCCAGGCTGGTCTTGAACTCCTGACCTCAAGTGATCTGCTTGCCTCAGCCTCCAAAGGTGCTAGGATTATAGGTGTGAGCCACTGTGCCCAGCCATGAACAAAGACAGTTTTATTTCTTCCTTCCCAATGTGTATACTTACTTACTTTTCTTGTCTTATGACATGAGCTAGTATTTTCAGCACAGTGTTGAAAAGAAGTGGAAAGAGAGGCCCTCCTTGACTTGTTCTGTATCTCAGTGGGAAAGCTTCCAATTTCTCACCATTAAGTATGATGTTAGATGTAGGTTTTTTGTAGATATTCTTTATCAAGATAAGGAAGTGCAACTTTGTTTCTAGTTTACTGAGAGTTTTCATCATAAATGGGTATTAAAGTCAAATGCTTTTTCTGCATCTATTGATATGATTGTGTAATTTTTATTTTTTAGCCTGCTGAGGTGATAGATTACATTGATTTTTGAACACTGAAGCAGATTTACATTGCTGGGATAAATTCTACTTGGTTATGGTATATAATTCTTCATTTTCTTTTCTTATAATGTCTTCGGTTTTGATATTAGAATCACATTATGTTTTTGAGATTCATTCATGCTATATTGTGTATGTTAGTAGTGTTACAGGGTCTCTGGGGTGTTAATTTTTCTGGCCAGAAACCTCTGTGGCCACAGCACCTTTGCCCAAGTTCTTGTCCTGTGTCCAGGAAGAATGAGGCACACAGGCAAGTGAAGAGTGAAGAAGAGTTTTATTTAGTGTTAGAACAGCTCAAGGAGTGGGTAGCTCCTATCTGTAGGCAGGTTGTCCCATCGAGTGTTCAGTTCTCAGCAGAGAGGAGGCCCTGGGGAGGGTGGTTCCTCTCCGTAGGCAAGTCGTTCAGATGTCTCCGAAGCTCTCATCCGAGAGGGTGGCTCCTCTCTGCCGGCAGGTTGTGTCTGCAGCTCTCAGTGGAGAAAGTACTATTCTCTGCAACCGGTCATCCAGTCATCTCCCATCATCTCCAGCTATCAGCAGAGAGAGTACTCTGCTCTGCAGCTGGTTGCCCCTCCTCGTCTCTCTGCCTTCTCTCTCCTCTGGCTGTCCTCTGGCCTACTCTGGCTGAGCGCTTAGGACTTTTATGGACCTCAGAGGGGAGGAAGTATGTGCTGACTGGTCCATGAGCAGCATGGGCAGGCTGGAAGAGGCATTATGAGTTCCCACTCTGGTCTGCAGGACTGGCAGCCCAGTCTCCAGCCTTCAGGCCCTCCCTGGCCTGAAGAAGGGGCCTTTCTGGGGCCCCTGCACCCTTCTGCCAAGCAATCAATCTCTCCTGCTGTCATTCATGGCCCTGGGGCTTGGCCTCAACTTCCGCTCTGAGATCAGAGCAGGCATTGAGCAAAGAGAAGCCAGGCAGTGGGACCAGACACCTCTGAGCCTGCAGGGATGGGGAGTGGGAGTGGTGGTGGGGGTGGGCGGTTGTGTGGGCTTCCTGGGGCCTCTGAGGGTGCAGGCTGCAGAGATGCCCGGGTCCTCCGCCTGGGAGGGCGGCCAGAACTGCTCCTCAGAGCTCCCGCCTCGCTAACTCAAAAGAGGCAGGGATCCCTCTTGTCCCCGGCTACTGCCTACTTCCTGGAGTGGGAAGCCCAGGTTTGCAGCTGTGGGTGTGGCAGCTGCAGCTGCACCCACGAGGGCGGATCCTGCCTGTTCCTGGCTTCCCCAAGAGCACAGGGAGGCTCGGATCCCCAGCTGCAGTTTGGGCAGCTGTGGTCCCAGGAGGGTGGGGCTCCTGCTTTGTAGAGCAGGAGGCCTGGGTCTGCAGCTGCGGTTTGGGTGGCTGCAGCTGCACGGAGAGCTCCCATCTCAACTCAGAAGGCGCAGGGCTCCCACAGGCTCCATGGAGTGTGCAGTTCCAGCCCCGCTTCCCTGCTGCAGCCAGCATGATGGCAGCAGCCTCTGCCCTCAGTAGTTGGTTCCTTTATATGGCTAAGTAGTATGCGATATTATGAATATATAACAATTTGATTATCATTTTCCTATTGGTGAGTATTTGGATTATTTCTATTTTATGCTATTATGAATAAGGCTGTAGTAAATATTCCCTTATGAGTCATTTTGTGGATACATGTTTTCATTTTTCATGGATTAATATTCAGGAAATGAAATGTTGGGTCATGAGTAGATGTGTTTAACCTAAGAAGAAACTGAAAAAACAGTTCTTCAGAGTACCTATGCCATTTTATACTCCTACCAGCAATGTAAGAGAGTTCCAATTTTCCCACATACTAGTGAACACTTGGTATTACCAGTTTTTGTAATTTTATACATTCTTATGTATGTAAAATGGTATCTCGTGGTTTTAATTTGCATTTCTCTTATGACTAGTTATATTGAGCATAGTTTCATATGCTTATTGGCCACTTGGAAAATTTATTTC